>JAIPRN010000351.1:20951-68354 GCA_025469175.1 Geopemphigus sp. TES_GeoC_2020 | reverse complement strand
ACACACACACACACACATACATAGATATATATCTATATATATATATATATATATATATATATATATAAATATATATAACACGTATACGGTAACGGGCCGTGTCACGTTATAAAATGAAAAAAAAACCGAATAAATAACAGAAGCGAAGAAAACCGAGCACCACGCGATGTTTGAAACGTTTTCAGTTATCGACCGTACGGCAAATTATTATTATTACCGGTTCGTTTAGTTTATTTTTATCGTTCGGTTACCGTACGAACGCAGCACGAAGATAACTGAAAACAAGAAAGAAATTCACTTTTGAGCAGACGAAAATGGCGAATAAAACACGACCACATGTTCCCGATAACTCGTCCGGGTGTTGGACACGACGAATCGACAAGTCCCGTGACGAGTATTTTTTAAAGTTAATTTAGTGTTCCGAACGGTCTGTCGTTATTCGGTTTTACGGTCGTTTCTTTTTACGTACTTAATCGTCGCGTATTAGTCGTACGCAACATTCCAAACAAAGACACGTTTCAAGACTTCTAGCGTGTCATTCGCCAGTATTAACGATGTCACTTCTGCACCACGTGATTATAATATCGTGACTTATTATCCATATAAGAATTGAAAATATTTATATAGACTAAAACGTTCAAATTACCCGCAACAATGTAGGAAAATTAGTGTTCGTCGTACACTAAAATTCAATAAAACTAAACGTTAAGTTTAAACGTCTATAGATAAACAACGTACTGAAGTGAGATATTCAACGGTATAGAGCTAAATAAAACGTACCGTCGAATAATGTTAATTTTAAAACTGTCGATTATTTGTAAATTAGTCGTAAACGGCCGTAAGAAATATTCGTAGTGTTCGCTTCGGTATTGATTTAAGTAACAGCCTCGTCTCGCTAAAAATTATCGTACTTTTCCGTCAAAAATAATTGCACCGAATGGTCGACTTTGATACGAAAGAAAGTCGATCGTAATATTTCGGAAATCATTCGGCGTTTTCGTAAAGAAATTCGAAGTATTTTGATAATATATATATATATATTACCCCAGCATTACTAGATTACACCACACTAAATATGTAACACCGTGTACGATATGCAGTTGGAAAATAAAGAAAAACCAAATAACTTAGAGGGAACGTATTCAATATCTGATAAACGCGAGAAAACTGTTCGCGAGTACGAAATTGTTAAACATTCAGACTTCAGACGCCGTACTATATTAAATTCCATGTACAAATATTTCGCCGGAAAAGCGGATTGATATACGTGTGTTTCGGATGCGAGTAAAATATCGTGCCAATAGCGGTATTTTTATTATCGCGTATCTGTAACGTGTACGGTATAAAAGCGTTTGTCGCGATGATTTTCGTTTTCATTCGAATAGGAATTCGGAAACGGGCGCGCCGGCGATTAATACATTAATAATCCAATTAAACGCTAGGAATAACGAGACGGTTAAACGAAGTTAACTTTAATCGCGCAAAAAACAATCGATAAATGGTTTCACGTACTCAAACGAGTTTAACGCGAAACGAATAAAGAACGTTTTTTAAAAAACAATTTCAAATAACACGTTTACTGACAGGACAATTACGCCAGGCTTCGGCCGTAAGATTATAATACGTTTGACGAGCGCGATACACAGCGCCACGTAAACTTCTTCCTTTTAGAATAAATCGATCCGTGAACGATATACTTTTACGTATAAGATAGTAAACGAACCAAACATACGACTAAATCTTCGTCCTTTCGACCGTGTTCTACGTTTTCCCATTTTTCGTCATAATTTACGCGATTCTGCCGGCACGCGATTAAAAACGGATATTTTCGACGAGTCGTTAGCGCGCTTGTATTCGTTAGTAACAACATGTGCCCATGCAGAAACTATCGACGACATTCGCTCTGATAATGCACAATGGGACGGTGATTAAAACGGATAGCAAGTGTCATTAATAAAATAAAATAATTAGAAAATTAAACAAAATTGAAGCATTAAACCGTTTCAATTGATAATTATTATTATTTACTTTTCATTAAAAATTTAATTAATGGATACTCGAACGCTGGCGATAAAATAATATCGTGTCGTCCGAAATATTTTCGCAAATCAATAACCGCAGTACGCCGCTAACCCTCCCCAAATCCCATCCCATTAACCAAAGGCTAACACTCTCTAATTACGTTATCATAACGGAGTTGAGGCCTTTCTCCATCATTCCCCGGAGCGTTGAGTGTTACGCGTATACGGAATAACGTCGGATTTGTTTTTTCTTCTTTTTATATTTATGGACATTAGTGCGTAAACCCGGAACGGAACGAATTTCATTTTCGATTAATCCTTTATCGTTGTTTAGATTTCTAATAAGTATTATTTTGTACAACGTTACGGCATTGACTTATCAAGGGCCTTTAATTAAGAATAATTACCCATAATTAATTAACGGTACCTTAATACATTATACGACTGTATACATATAACATTTACGAACGTTCATGTATATTACGTACGTGTTAGACTAAAAATATCTAGTGGAAGAAACGTAATTTCGATTATTGGTTTTAATATTTATTCGTACATTGTCCAAACGAAAATTAAAAGAATTTGGAGTTGTTGCATCATTATCACAAGCCAATAAAAGAAGCTCATTCGCCGCCAACGGAGTGCGCGAATCGTCTGATTTTCCGAAAGGAGATGAAACCCTGGCGTTCGTCGGAACTATCGGTAATGATTAAAAATCGATACGCGTAACGAGCGGTCGTTCTAAATTACGTTTTAATTTTATATTGACCGCATTAACGTCCCTTAAGATTTTTCGTTTGGGTAATATGAGATATAGCCGTATATTTATTCGTTCAGGGCGTTTAAAGTACTACGGGGTAAATCGTTTATTTTGTTATCCGATTTTATATTTAGACGACCATTTATCCGACAATTGTTCCATTAAAAGCCGACGTTCATTTTATGTGCCGCAACGAATCGAACGTTTAAGGTTCGTTTCGTAACAATAAACATCCTCGCAGTCACGCGTGAAAATTAATTTGTTTACTATTTTTTAAAATTAAAATATCAAAACTGTTATGGGTGTGTCGTACGTTTTCCGTAACGGATGTGTTAAATACATAACTTCCTTGAAAATAAGTGAATCGCTAAATAAAATTGAACAAATTTTCTTCTTATCAACATCCGTTATAATTTCAAATTTAGCAATTATTTATAATCGTTTAACAAATCGGGATGTCAGATGGATTTTACCTTTTCCATACACATTAAACGTATTTCTTGTTTAATATAAAGTAACATAATATTGTCATTGAACTATATCTGACTTAAAAAACTCAGTACAAATTATATGCCCTCTAATACCACTACGGAAAAATGATTATAATAAGGCGATGTCATAAAAATGTAATCAATGTTATTAAATCCGCTTGAACTTGACAATATTGCAAACATATGGTACTTATTTGTTCAAATTTGATCTTGTATAAGATTCGACTCTTTTTTTAAAAATTAAAATGCTCCCCTCTTTCGAACAATTTGAAATAGCCGTATTAAGCAATATATTCGCTAAATTACTTCCAAATTTAGAAACATAAAGTAAAGTAATCGTATTAAAAAGGAAATTTATGGTTTTATTAAAAAAAAAATTCGAAAACAATTACATTCGTCTTCGATTTTAATTGAATATGTGTACGTATTATCTTAAAATGTAACTTGATAGGATGCTTTTTAACTTAGACGCTACCAATGTTTTATTAAATCTTAATATTTCAACGATAATTGAAAGAAAATGAAGTACACGATATCTCGATGGCTTCCATAGTGCAGTGGACTGTAGTCTACAAAGCCTTGATTCAAGAACGCTGATTTGCGAAAATGCAAAAAAAAAGGTTTATCGGTGTAGTATGACTTAATTATAAAAACGTAAACCGTTATTAAACTGCCATATCAAACTAAAAATTAATACGTAATCGACGGTGTAAATGTATTTCATTTTTTCAAGTCAATATTATTTAAGTATAATAATTTCGTGCTTTGAAGAACCAAATTTGTTTCATATAGTTATTGTCAATAATACCAGTCACGACAAACTACCCGTAAACTCGGTTCACCACATAAGACATTGAAGACCCCACCCGTAGTTATTAAATAGACACGTTTTCGTCACGAGAAATAATCAAAGGGACAATATATTGTTGAGACGTCGCGTTATGTGTTCTATATTATGTTTACAGTAAAGGGGAATGGTCGTCTTCGTTTACTGTCCAAATTCCCCGACATAATCCACCGAGTCTCGGTATTATGGCATTATATTACGCGGTTTTGACGTATTCAACTATAGCGTTTTAAGACATAATTTAAAGTCAAAGGGTGTGTCGAAAATGTTAAAACGGACAAATTCACGCTGGTTTCTCGTTTCGGCTGTTTGTAATACTATATTTTCATTGACCGCATATCGTAATAACGTCCTACGCTCAACTACAACGGACAGATTTGATTTTATCGCAGCTCAATAGTGTGTATTGCTTGTGTGTGTGTAAATGTGTGTGTGTGTGTGTGTGTGTGTGTGTGTGTGTGTGTGTGTGTGTGTGTGTGTAACTGAAAATCTGAGTGTATAATGTCTTATATAATTGAATCATTTTTATTTGACTGTGGTTTCAGATATCGTGGGTTCGCCGCAGGGACTGGCACATCTTGACTTCGGGCATGTTCACGTACACAAATGACGAGAGGTTTACCGTGTTGCACGCGGAGGGTTCCGATGATTGGACACTACAAATAAAATACGTACAGAAAAGAGACAACGGCACGTACGAATGTCAGGTAAGTGAAAAACTATACTTGTTGATCCGTCTTCACTATAGAGTATATGTTAGAGAATATATATATATATATATAGTAATTTGTTTTTCGTTTATACAATTTGTTTTATGGTTTTAACGCGAAAATTCTCGATATCATCTAATATTGAACCATAAACATCAAACGTTCACTAAATGCCGAATTATGAATACGATTCGCAATAAACTGCCCATTGCGGATAAAACAAAAAACAAAACAAAAATAACAATCAGGATGTAAATTGGTATATATGTGTGTATATATATCCTACTACAATTTCTAATAATTTTATATATTAAAATATATTTCATACATTAAAAGTTAGCTAGAATATTATTTTCAATGTAATTTAAACATTGTCTTAAACGGTATTGAGGAGTATTTAGGCATTTAGAAATTTTAGTTGACATTGTCGAAATATGACCGTTTATTAAATGGATATTCGTTATTTGTTTTTAATTGATATTATCACAGTTCATGTAAATTAAATATCTAATATTGTTTTATTCCTTTACACTTTATTAATTACTTTTCACATGGTTCACCAACAGAGTTCTTAAATTTTTATTGAAGCCATTTTTAAGAAACGTAATAAATTACTTCGCCAAATACCTGTAGTTATGATTTTGGTGTATATCAGTTATAAATAATGAAACGTGCTAATTTAATAATCATTTTTAGTTTAAGATATTAAAATATTCCATACACTTTTTACAACTTTTTTCGTTATTAATATCCTTTCGATAATAGACGAATATTTAAGTAATATTTCAATACTATTCTATGAAAACTAATTATATAGTATTTCAAATACTTTCGAAACGTAGTTTTTGAACATTTTTTTCAAAAATATCAGATGGTATGTATATTGAATACAATATATTATATAATATATAGAGTCGTATACGACTAATCATGTCGATTAAAGAAAATAATATGTAATTGATAAATTATAACTATGAATAATATGAAATACGAATATAATTCTGTTAGGTCTTAGAGCTATAAACTAGTAAATCGTATAAACTTTAATTATTTATTAATAATTACGCATATTGTGTAATTAAGTAAACACTTTGTTGCCAAAAAGTTTCAAGGTTATTTCATAAAATTCACATATTACTCCAGTGTTCGGCTCGCACGTGGTGTCCAGGTCAATTTCTATCGATTTATTTGAACGTTGTGAAGAATTTAAAACAAAATTCTGGTGAGAACGTGTCAAACTGCCTAATGGTCATATAAACTCGTATATTTCGTAATATTTCTACCATAAAATCATTTTTAGGTATAGTACTGTAAAATGCAAAATGTTATATATCGTTATGAAAAATGTCCGTCAAATAAAGTTAGATATTAAGGATCCTATATAGATATATGCGTGCGTGAATACGTGGGTGCGTATATGTGTGCGGGTATTACTGCAAAATATAGGTCACACAGCATAACGAATTTTGAAAGTGAAAACGAAATCGTACAACTTTTCTACCGTTTAAATGTAGCTGTCTTGTTTGGAAATATTACTATGTCGATAAAAATGTGGGTTGTGCAAAAACGGTAATTCCTAGTAAATAATAAGTAATGAAAACCTAAAATGTAAACTATTAAAATGTTTACTATTAAGTCGCATATTCATTTCTTCGCCTCTATTATTCCTTCGGTAAATTTCAACGAAAACGCGCGTTAAAAAAATATGTATTTTTTTGTTTTATTTACCCCGACGAAACTCATAAATATAATATTATTTTTATTTACATTAAAGTTTTTCATTACAGAAAATATAAACCTTTGTTTTATTCGTAACAAAGTTTTTGTAACATTGAGTTTACTGCTGCCATTATAATTCTTGATAATATAATGTGTGATTTTTAAAAAAAACGTAATACTTCCATACATCAACCTACATTATATTTACGTTCACTCCATGTTTATGAATCTTAGCGATAAATTTGTATTTATGCTACGGGACAAATATAATTTACAATAATTAACGTTACGCTACGCGAATGGTATGTATACATTTTAACGCGCATATTATACCAGGCAATATATTAATAGAGTATAGTACTACTATTAAAGTACCTTTAATGAATACGGATACTTTAATTTCTCCTTTTACCTTTCGGTTAATTTGTTCGAATACATTTCGAAACAATATCCGTTCATATTGGCATATAAAATTAACGTATATTATATGTCAAAAGGTTATTTTACGTTAAAAACAACCCTAAAACTGTTAATAATGGATACGATTTTTCCAAAACCTGAACACTATAATAAATATCTATAAATCATACGGATGACATAAAAAAAAACGTCGAACAGTTACTCGTAATTTTGTATATTAACATACCCGCACGTTAACCACGTATATTTTCAAAATTATAATGGTTCCGAAATATATATTTATACACACATACATAAGTTAACGTGTATGTGTGTGTGTGTTTAATGTTACACGCACGTTCTTTATAGTTCCGTATAAATTATAAGGCATATACATATTAACATATACGAATAGAGTTAAATGAAAATGAAAAAAAAAACGCGTACTCTTGAAACACGCCTTTATTTAAAAGTTATTATTTACGATTATTTAGAAATGAAGACGAATAATAAATAATACCGTAGCGTATCTATCAACGAAGCGTACGTTTTCGAGCGACACGTTATGTTTGTTAATGAATAATTGCTGCGTTGGTGGTCTGCGGTGATTCTTTTTTCGAGCGCTCGGACTCGTAAAATTTCGAATTAACCGTTACGTATTATATAAAACGGTCGCAAGTATCCGACCGTAAACCACGTATAGATAATTTAAAATATATACGCGGAAATAAAACACCAGCGAGATTATGCACAGAACATCTTAAGAATTCGATACTACCCTCGTATTACGGTCCAATACATTTCGTACCGGGGATACGTCGTTATTATATTATAATATATATACATATTTTTTTTACTTTCGTCGAAAAATTGTGACAAATCGTGCGTGAAAAGTATCGAGCACATTTAAAAGTTGTTTGTAGTTTTGTGCGCCGGGGCAAAAGAGATATTTACGAAAGATAAAGGGAAAACGAAAGTAAAACGCTAACCGGCGGCGGTGGCGGAGCGCCGCACTTCCGTCGAGTATTTTTATCAGATACGTTACAACGATAAAGAAAGAAAAAACACCGTACGACTGATCGGCCGATTTAAACTTCTAACGCGACTGGCTTAATATGCCAAAAGTTAGGTGGCGTTGATCAAGCCACGTTATACGACGAATTCTTGCAAAAACGTTTTCGATATGAGCGCGCATACGGTCACGCCGCACGGTGCCACTCGTGATCGAACGAATTCAACGCGTGGAATATTACAACGTGCGATTACGTCAACGAATTCGCCCCGTTCGTCGGCAAATAGGTTAGGCCACGCTTAGTCTGAAAACCACTACGCCGACTAAAATTGTATTTTTAACGTCCTTGCCCGCCTTTTATCGACGCCAATTCGTACTACAATAAGAGTTCGACTGTTCTCTAGAGTTTCAGACGTTATTCGGTACGCGTATTGGGGTATGTTGCGCGCAATTAATTGAAAGCTCTAGGAACTAACATGTCGAACTTTGCCAATAATATACTCGGACATATTTTTGAATACAGGTGAATTATCGTTCGGAAAGGACTATCCGTCAAATTTCGAACATTTTTAGTGGACGGATTACTTGCATATTTAAGTTGAACAATTCTCTGTGATTTGACGACTATCTCGAGTATGGAATAATAAAAAGAATATTTACCGAAAGGAACATAGTTGAAACTTTAGATTACTATAAAGGGAACGTAACTCGTAAGTCCCAATATTAAACGTTACCGATCTGCGGAAATTCCACCGAAATAGTTATAAAAGTAAAACAGTTTGAACGTAAAAATAATCGGACAGAATATTTGTAATTCAAATTTTATGTTTAAATAATCGCGTACGTACAACGTAATAATATATGTAATTCGTCAACCCAAATGTACATATCTAAAATTTTTTTTTAAAAACATTTTTCTTATAATTTTTCGTGCAAAAATGTCAGTCTATTTTTGGTTTTTTTAAAATGCGATAAACGTATTAAGAAATAAATTATTTGCGATAATCCCGAGCCATCGTTAAAAAGAAATAAAAGTTTCCCCGTCCTCCCAATAAAACGTTTGTTTGTCAATTGTTTTTGTAAGCTTTCCATTTGCAGTTATGAATGGTATGGATTAAGCGATATTATATTATAACTAAGAGCGAGTACGTCATACTACTTGTCATTTCATAATACTGTTTTTTTTAACGTCATTATATACAAAAAAAAAACCTAATTAAAATCGCCATTTTAATGGATTATATTGAATCGCCGTGTTTCTTGACTCGTCTACACTCCAAACGCTTTCATTAAAATAAAAATTACGGTAAATCAGTTTAGTAAAACTTCGGAAATAATTCGTTTAAATTTTAATCATATAATAAATAAATATATATACGTATTATTTATTTATTTAACGCAATATCAATTAACTATGAACATTTCAATTACGAAGAATTCCAACATTATTTTACTTTAAATATATTAAAATTGTACGTTAACCTGGTTTATGTAACGGAAATATTATTTTTTTGCGCGAACCGAGGCAATCGCGTACTAAAGTTGCGTATATTTTTACTGCGTTAAAAACAAGAAAAATATCCGTTTATTTTGTCATTCCATCCTTTCATAGTTTACTGTTATTCGTGTGGTCATTATGGTATACGTTGAGTGAATTATATTAAACACTTATATGTGCTTTATACAATTTACATTTTATAGAGGATATAAAGTATCCGTTGGAGATTAAAAATGACTAATTAATGAAAAACTCATTGTTCAAAGACATTTTTCATTAATTAAGAAACGATTATTTCATTTGAAAGACTACGAAAAGTACATCATAATCTTACTCAATGTATAAACCGATTGAATTTGTTCGAGTATTTTATTATTTCGTCGTCCCTCGTTTCTACAAAATTCTGGTTTAAAACGCTCGAAATTCACGAGCCAATAAGGGAACAGTTATATGAAAGAAAGTTTAACGTTCTTCCTATAAAGCTTTCTAAAACAGACAAACAGTATTAACGATCGAATTCGAATATAAAATATTTTTACACGAATTGGTTATCGTTCTGTATAAATATAGGAAACTCGAACTTCTGATGAAAAAAAAGTTAAAATAAGAAAAATATTAAAACTTGAGAACTTTGATTTTAATAAGCAAATTTAATTTATCGTTATTTATGAAACTGATAAATAATAATAAAATATAGAAAGTTCTTATTATTTTTATAATTTACGAGCGTTTATATATATATATATCACTTATGTATATATATTTATAATCTATATTTTATGAGGTCAGTGTAAACTCTTAATTAAAAGCACTCCATTTAAAACGCAGTATATGCATAGCATTTCTTATAATCAAATATTTATTATGTATAATATTAATAACAAATAATAGAATATACAACGGATTAAGTCGCATTAAAATGCATATTCTGTCGTTTCTTCAATTTACTTTTTTATAAACTCTAATAAAAATCTAACATTATGCTATTCGAAATATATTATTAGGACGTTATTTATTTGAAACATTTTCCTCTTTTGTTAAATATACCAATTTATCATCTCTAAAAATGTTTACCACACTCCAATTGAATTTCAATTGCATAACCCGTTTTTCAATAAATGATTGATGACAGACCTACTCATCCGTTTCGAAAATGACAAATGTCGTTTGTTGAAAAGGCAACTCTGGTGACACATGTAAACAGTAATCCATAAGTAAATTCAGACGATAAGCATTCAAATGGAAAAATGGTCGAAATAAAAAAAATCGATTGATAAATTACTAACTACATACATTTTTTTAGTTCCTTAATCACTTGGCTCGAGAACCTATATACCAGAAAATGTATTTTTTTTAGCTAAAATTATTTAAATACACATTGTACCATGCAACGGTACATTTAAGAAGTTTTTTCTAAATTCATTGAGTTCGTTTGTTTTAATCTGTTATCAATAATTTCAACGAATCGTATAATTCCTTAATATATATATTAGTAATTTACATCTCTACGTGATTGGAATTCGCATAATGTATAATAATAATGAATAGGAATGAAACAAATTTAGTTAAAAATATACGTAATTTGACCAATTATGTTTTTGTTAAGGAAATATGTCGACCGTAAATATTTCGTTATTCATTGACGACGAAACGACCAAGTTATTTACGAATTTCTTTATCGTTTCACTGTTTATGTCAATATTGTTTCACCTAACTATATGTAATAGAATTGAAGGAATGTTCTAAAAAATAAAAAGATAGGGCTGAATAATTCGTAAAAGAATTATTGGTTCAACTATTTTAATCCTAAAAGGTTTTATTAGATAGCCATTCTGTCTTTGTCTGTCACTATTCATTTGAGTCAAAAAGACTCAATGTTACTAGTCGGGACTAAAACATTGAAAAATCATGTAAAATGCCCAAAAACCATTTTTTTTTCGTTTTTAAACTTTTAGCCTCCAAAAAATAGAAAAAAACGAATTCAACATACATGTGTCTAATTCGATTATTATATGATTTATTACTAAAATGTAAATTTTTCGACTTATAATTCGATCATGATAAAATCTTTAATTTTTCCTATAACTTAAAATTAAAAAATATATCTTTTCGTTTTTATACTGATATAACTTTTATGTATCGTCCAAATAAGAATAAATAAATAAGAAAGCACATGCTTTATTTTAATTTACGTGTGCGACAATTGTAGCAAAATCAATTTGACTATAAATTTAAATTGTAATTTATCAGAATTTTAAATTTCAACACGAACGAATTTTCATTAACTGATGAAATTATAGGTCATATATAATTATCTTTAAGTTTCAATCGTGTAATATAATAACTAGTTATTATATTATTTTTATAGTTGTTGTTGTCATCATTGTAACAGTGTTTTAATAATTCAATTAAATAAAGATAAAATAAACGTTCTTTTTTAAATTTCGTTCAATAAACCTTTTACATTCATAAACCTGTTCCGTTATCTTGTACAACATTTTTTCTAAAATGTTCTATATGTTGGCTCAAAATGATTTTTTCTAATTGTCAATGGCAAATTTAAGAAATGTTTTCTACCTAAATTAGTTCTTTTAAGGATTATTCAAAATATATATTTTAATTTAAATAAAAATTATTAGATTTCGTTACACTAGATAGATTTATAGAATAAACTAAGAATCTCCGGGGTTTATTTAAGTTAAAAATATTTAATAATATTAATAATATATATTTATGATTATACAATATTAATATAGTACATTTTTAATTGTTATCTATTTGTCTCGTTCTTCAACAAATACGTTAAATAAATTAACCTTAATAAATAAATAACGTTAATTTACTTTTAGTTGTTATATATTTGTGTTTTCATAAAATTCTCTGATAATAAAACATAACACGTTTCATATATTTTTAAAGATATATAACTGGTGTGGAATTAAACTACGTAATATGAATTGTCCGAATAAGATGGACGTCCCACGGAATTCATTTTTTTTAATAAAAACCTCGTATTCGTTTTTTCTAATTTTCAAGTGAACAATAGATTTTGGTGCTCAACCTCATCAATTTTTTTACAAAATAATAGCGTGTTATGGAATAAAATCCGCTTGTATACAATATACAATAAATCAAATACCATATTTTCTAAAAAAGCTATATATTATTCTTATTATTATGTAACATGTCAATTTTGAAAAAAGAAACAAAATTATAATTACTATTTAACGTATTTATGTTTTAAGCAACAAATCTTTAAATCATAATAATGTACTAAAAAATTACATAAAATTTGATCTATGTAATACACATTACAAATACTTTATAATGTTGAAATTAAAAAAAATAACTAATTCGTCGTATAAACAATAACTATTATTCTTCTTCTTTTTCCTTGCCTTATTTTCCCAGCTATTGTGGGTCGGCCACTTTTGTCACCATTTCGATCTCCCACATCATTCACACACACCCGCAGTTCTCATATCACACTCAATCCCGTTCAACCACTTATTCTTTGGTTATCTTCTTCTTTTTCTTCCTTCCACGCTCAATTACATAACTGTTCTTACTGCTTCCGAATCTTCTCTCCTCATAACATGACCAATCTAAATCTGTTTTCCCTCATTTTATCCATAATCGACACTACTCCTACACTTTCTCTTATATATTCATTTCTTATCGTATTATCACTTGTCACCCTACTCACCCATCTAAACATTCTCATCTCGGCTAAGCTCATTCTCTGCTCTATTTCCTTGTTCACTTCTTAACACTATAAACCAAACAATAATAACATACTATTATAATTATAAAAATATCGTAAATTTTTTGCGATTCAAATGAGATTCATTTTAACATTTATTACACATTATCTATAAAAATAGAATTATATTATTATATGTAATTTAAATATAAGTAACTACAAAGTGTTATTATTCACTCTTAAACATCATTGATTAAATAAACTTAGTATTATGTTAATTAAATTTTATAAATTCAAAATTATTTTAAATTCAATTTTAAAAATAAATTACTTAATTGTTTCCTATATATTAATTATTGTTATTATTATTAATGTGATTTAAAATGTATAAGTCATTAGAGATAGAAAAAAATCGTTAAGTTCACTGATTAATTTTTCTACTCCAATGTATTTGTTTAACAAAATCAATGTAAATTAATAGCAAGTTTTATTGTTGTACCTTATTTTTTTAAGTTAATTATTATTTTAGTCTAAGAAAATAAAACAGTTCTATAATAATTGAGAGTAACGTTATGAAATCAACAATTAACCGGATAAAATAAATTCTTAAACACGATGATTATTTGAATAAATGGATATTTACAATGTATCGCTTTCGTAATTTATAAAAATATTTTAAATTGTTATAGAATTCAATATTAATGAATCCTTTATATATTAAAATTATTATAAATAACAACAATAAAATTACGATCATACGAAAATGGTATTTAAATAAAAGCGCAACAATATGCGCAAAAATACAAAGACCGAAAAAAGGTGAAGTTTGCAAAACGCAGAAGACAAGAGTGTGATATAGAAGAAGGTTTAAAAGAAACGGAAGAAAAGAGTTTTTAGAGGAACGATGTTACATTATCTTGAAAGTAAGATCACAAGTTATAACAAAAGTGTGACGGATATAAGGAACAAAATAGCCCAAAAAACCCAAAGAAACTATTTTTACCACAAACGTCATAAGTTTCGGCAATAAGAGAGAACTTTTTAAAAGTTCGTGTAGAACCTTGATATGTGAGACTAATTTTAATGGCTGACAAAGTGGAGATAGACTAGATTTTCTGGAGAATGAGTACGAAGAAGTCAATATGGATCGTGCGGTACATAAGAAGGGAAAGAAAGAATTGGACATATGATATGGAATAACACTGGTATCGGCAATACCCTTACTGGCCCGGAATGCCTGAAGGCAGTACTTCGGACCGATATGGAATAACACCATGACAATGAAAATTATCGAGGATCGAATAGATAAGAACACAAGAAGAGAATATAAATATAATACAACATATAATATAATATAACATACAATATAATACAACACATATCCAAATACCCCTTGGATATTTACTTACGTCTATTATGCGGCAATTGATGGAGAACACCGGGAACCGAGCCATTATTTTAATTATTATTAACAAGCACTAAGTAAAACCTATAACTAAATTATGTATGGAGAAATTTCTCGGTCTTTCGATTCACCGAACCGCCAGTAATTATTATAATATCACGTTTTCGGTGAACACTAAAAGGGTTATACTCTGCGTAGATCAAACGAAAATATGAATATAAGCGTATGATTTTGTTTTAAAGACTAATTTCGCTGAATTTTAAAACAATCGATTAATTGTAAACCGTTGGGTATAATCGAATTTGAACAAATCACTTTTTCCATACCTTATGATCAATTTTATCATATTAATACATACGACTCGAGTACTAATTCCAACAGTTTTAAAATAATAATATAAAATGACGAATCGAAAAGTATTTAACAACGTACTATGTTATTTCGCTCAGACGAGGTTTTTCTAAAAGGGTAATGTCGATAATCGTATACGTTTGATTTTCATCTCCATACATACGTCATCATACATATTATTAACCTATTAAAATCCGAAATATTTATAATTAACCCGCGATAAGAGTTTTGACTTAACAACAATATATACATATATATATATATGTATATATTACTTCACGATCGGAATAAAAAAATATTTGGAAACTAAGTCCTACATAATTTATCGTTATTTACATACCGATATTATTGAATAGATATTAAAATGTGTTATATATTTTATGTTGTAGATATCCACGGGAACAGGGATAATGTCCTCGTTTATCAACCTTCATATCGTTGTTCCGGAAGTCCATATTGATGGCGCCAGTGAACTGCACGTGGACATGGGTAGCATAATAAATCTTCTTTGCGTCATCGAAAAAGTATGTTGTTGTATTTTAAATGTCATGTCGACTAGTTTCTCGAATAACAAATAATTATTAAACTAGGAAAAATTATTCTCGCGAATATTGCGCCACAATCTACTAACGACGTCGACGGTGTAAGATTTAACGACAATTAACACGTTACTAGATATTTTATGATAACAATGCGCGGTGTCAGAAATCGTTTCGTAAAAAAAAAAATAAACGTTTCGTAATACTTATTCGAAGGACAGTATAACGGTTCAACTGTTTAAACGTATTACGTGGCGACGCTTTATTTTATCTTACGTTAATTGCTATTTTTCGGTAATAAATTATTGGTCTTACTCGCGAAACATTAATACGAACATTTATTTTGGAATACCACAGGAAGGATATGTACACGTTTGTATCGGAATTGCGTACCCGTCACGCCGTGTAAAACAACTATAAAATTGTTCACCTAATCCGTTATATTCTAGTCGCCCTTTCTATTTATTAATACCGTTTGATTAGTAAATACCGCGATTATGGTCAACAAGTTCACTCGGCGGTCCGTTTCCCTCGAAAATCGTCTAACGACGTACGATTCTACGATTTTTCCTTTTTAATAATTATTTATTTCGACGGGCAAAAATATTACGATCGTGATTATTTCGTTTTTACCGAAGTCAAATAATTCGAGTCATGGACACGCGTTTGTAACGCTCTTAATTAAAATATAATAATTTTATACCACGCCCGATAACGCAAGATAATCCCGTAATTCCTATAAAACGATATTGTCACTATCATAACACGGTTACACTACCCGTTGAAGAAATTGTGTCGAACAAAAAAACATACAAACACGAAAATTATCTCTTGTTTATAAACATCGTCATAAACACAGATTCGACAATTCAAACGCTCGTTTTATTATTTTATAGTGTAAATGTATTTCGTCTTCTTTGATAGACGTAATATTTTATAACTGGTAACTGATAAAGAAATATACACTTCATAATCGCGCTAAATCTTCGTCTTTCTTACACGATTGAGTATTAGATTAAAAATCTAATGCTAGTGATTTATTATAAGCAACGATTTTTGTAAATATTATTATAATACAGTATTACGCGAATAAATTGTAATGTACCACTGGCCAATGTGAATTACCGTAACGTAACAACGAACCTTTTAATTTGAAAATTAACGTTTATGTCGGTTATCAGTAAAAAAAGAGCATGTTATCGTTTATATAGTACAATAAAAAAATAAGAAAAATAAATACGATCCTCGTTCCCGGGTATATATGTTAAAATTTTAAATAAGTGAGAAATATAGGTATTGATAATAACATATTTTCTATTTGAATTATTTATAAATTGACGACATAATTGTTCTTATAGAATGCGATAATTCCGCGTCATTAGTTTGTTTAAATGAAACATTTAAATGTTTGACTTACCTTTTAACTTAATTACGTAATAAATCGTACGCGTTCGTCGGAATTTCAGCATTTCAATTTTCATTATAATATCGTACTTAAAGGATTTTCTTAAATTAGTTTTGGAACAATAAATTTAAAAACGCAATTATTACTAATTACGACTCGATATAGAAATCGAAAGCTGGTTATAAGCGACCCGTTAATTAGCACTAGCTTTTCGCGGTTAAGTCTATTTCGAAGTCACCGATTAGGCTAGTCGTAGTGATTGGTCGAGCATGTAACGAGACATTGGCCGAATCGGACATTATGATCCGAAACAAGTAATTTGGGTGTGAAAGTTGTACGTTTTTTTGAACCAACACGTAATAGCGAAATGTAATTCCCGCTATTACGGGAATTACATATTATTATTATTATATTATTATAATATAATAATTATTTATATAAATTATTTTATTTTTATAATTTTATTATTTAACGGCTAGTACATTCCGAATGAATGAGTGTCATTATAACTCTGACGAATACGGATGATTCACAAATAAAGTAGCACATCGTCGTTTTCATTCGGGTGCAGTTGTCGTGAAACATATATATATAAATAAACATATAACATTGGTGACGATAGAATTTCTAATATTTTAGAGTAAAACAGTGTATTTTTTATACGTTCGTTGACTATAATGAATTTTAACAATAAATTAAAGGACGGATTGATAATGAGTTACGATTATAAATTTCAGGTCGCTGGTATTATTGAAATTTAAAAAAAAAACAATTACCGTTATATAAAGGGAATAGACAAATTAATAAACTTAAAATACTAGGAAATAATAATAACAAATATTAGACTAATAGATAATTGACAACTATGTATAAAAATATACCGACGTTAGTACAAATTAAATTATTTATTAAAACAGCAATCATCGTTTACTGTGGAAATTGTTAGAATACAAATCATACGGCATCGGCCATTATATATTTCTTATGCAATACGACTATCTTTTTCAACTACAACTTTTAAAAATAAATGTTCTTAATTTACAATTATTCTCTCATATATATATATAACCTTATCCAAAAGCTGGTTAACATCAACTTAGTCAATTAATTTTAAATAATACCAACGTATAATTTTGGAATATGACTAGTATATTAGATACACTATATAAATAATTAAATCGTATTATTAGCTCGAATTATTTATCATTACTACAATATTCTATAAATACGATCAGAAAATAATGTAGCGTATTATTTACAAAACTATAAAGAATTTTTAAAATTTTTGATACAGACTATTGATATTTAATTAAATAAACGAGATTTTTTTGAATAATATTTGAGATTGTATTTGATCACACTATTTTATTCGACAAATATTATAATGGTAAAAAGGATCAAAAAATATTATCATTTTTCGGCGATGGATTATAACTGATTAATCCACTTTATTTATGGGTTAATTAACTATCAATTCTATTGGTTGGAAAACCCAAACGGAGTTAAAGTTAAATGTGTTTATCAAAGCGTCCGTTATGATGTAAATATTTCAGAAGTATTATGAACTACAATATGTTCCTCGTCCTAGTGTAACAATAAATTTTAAAAAATATATTATTGAAGCTTCGACACATTAGTTTTTATCACTGCCACTTGTCGTTAGTATATTATTTTGTTTAGTTAAAATTGGGTCATCAAACGTGTACGTTTCTAGTTAATATTAACTTTGACTAGGTACGAATAACAAAATTAATTTTTATATAATGCCCAACGGTGGATTAAGTTCGAAATTATGAGAAACGAATCTTATTGATAAAGTTACATAGAACTCGTCAAATTATATATACTCTGGATACATCCTCCGGACATAAAACGTATATACATTAATAATGTAATACATAATAAAATACGTATAATATAACGCGTATAATTATAAATTCAATACAAAATCAGCCGGTCGAACTTTTGACAATTTTTTTTTCGTTCGAATAATACGACTCGCGTACGGATATAGTTGCTACATATTTATGGGACATATTATTTGTCTTAAAAATTTATTTCATTGCCGTAAGCCTGACGATTTGTTTATTTTTGAAAACAGTAATATTAAATTGTTTGGCGCTCGTTACTTTATTTAGAATACGAATGTATACAAAATTGTTTCGTCGTATTTCGGGGAATTATTCACGTTTTAATAAGAGGCTATTCCATTCAACGGCGTAAACCTACCGAAATTCAGTTTGCATTTCAAATGTCTTCGATTTGTATTTTCCTAGAGTCCACAACCTCCGCAGTACGTATTCTGGTATCATAACGAAAAAATGATCAACTACGATAACAGCAGAGGTGGCATTGTAGTCAATACAGAAAACGGCGGCCGCAGTACCAGCCGGTTGACTATCCACGACGTCATCGATACCGATAGTGGAAATTATACGTGCCAAGCTGCAAATGCGGAACCGGCGTATGTTTATGTTTTCGTCTCAGAAGGTAAGCTTTAACACAAATCATCCGTTTGAACAAATTGAATCGAAACTACGACGAATATGTGATTATACAAGTGTCCAATATTATAATGTTTGTATTTTGGTTTTAAAATGATACAAGTCGTTCTCTCATCAAACGTTTGCGATGTAAAACGAATTGTTTAATCACCGTGCTCTTTCAATCACACCACGTCGTATTATGATTTTCATAATCGTAATATGTCGTCATTTCATAATCTTGAAATAACTATGTAGATAAAATGGTTTTAATGTAAGCAATTATAATGTCCGTAATATCATTAACGTCTTTTTGTTATTTTTATTATATTCGCGCGATATTTTGTAACTCGGTATTAATCATTTATATGCATAGTTTTCTCTAAAGACTATTTGGAACAGATTTTTATTTTTTCCAAAATATCGAAAAGTTTTCAAATTAATTTTTATAAGATAATTAAACTCTAAATTTAATATATTATATTTTAATCTACAAAAAAAGTACATGAAACGTATTTTCTCGTTTATTTTGTAATTTAATACACGAACATAAAAAAGTGCATTGTTTTTGTTTTCGTAGGATTTTCCATTTAGTGTATTTATCTTAAGATTTTGCCATAAACGAATCAATTGCATTATCGTAAATGACTATAAATATATACAATCAATTCAAATATTGAAAAAAATGTCTTATGCCCAAATTACAATTATTATATAAATTATTTTTATATTCGTATTATGATAGCTGTATTTTTCGATACATAAATTCCATTTCAAATTGCCCAAATCGTTATTACGAGATTATTGTAATGTTTCTTTAACAATCTTAACAATCGAGGAAAATTCCATCATGTATACTAAAACTAAACAGTAAATATATACGAATGTTTTGATAATTTAAATTAACGATTGTATAAAAATAAAATAAAGCGAACAAATGAGTAACCACGTTTAGTTAAAAATCGTTACGATTTATTCGTAAAACGAATTATAAAATTTAAGTATTTATTTCAAACTTTGAAGGAACGAAAACAGAAACAGATTATTAAAAACAATAAAATTCAATAAGAAATTAAAACAAAATGTACGAAATAATAAGATTGTTTCGCAATAATAATTATAAACTGTCTACAATTGTAAATGAAACGTATCAGTTTTACACAACTATAAGTATAACGAAGCGGCCAAAAAAATGTTAAAATTATTATATTGTAATTCCATAAATACATATATATATATATATAGAAAATTTAGAAAATTACGGGATCGGTCGGTGTTCCGAATAATAATTATTGATTCGCGTATTCCGCGGACTCCTTACGAGATAAAATAACTGAAAAAGTAATTTAAAACTAAAGACGAATTTAATTAATTCGTATCCGTTTAACGGAATTCGCTCCCGCAATTATAGTGTATGAAATTGTTATTCAATTCGGCGATGTCCCGTTAAACTCGTTTCGCGAACATATTTAGCGTACACGCGAATCGTAATAGATTATTTAAACGTATCGGAGTACATATACCAGAATGGAAACGGGCCAATAACGTAACAAGCAACGACGGTAATGTCGTCATGAAATTCAAACAACTTGCGCGCCACGGGAACTCCGTAATATTGTAGCCCGAGTAACTATTGACGAATTGCCTACACGCGCTAATAAAAATATCAGTTTCTCGCGAAATTAATTTGAAAAGGTAAAGCGAGATGGATACTTGGCAATAAATACGGGACATTCCGTCATCCTCATAATTGGATCGAGTTGACGCGCGGACCCCACATTGTAATAAAATACGATGACAAAGGCGACAGTGCCGGGGGATAAATCTCAGTTACAGTACTATACGACGCACACAATCAACAATGGCGGTTGGATTAACGCGCGACCCGATGTTTTTCTAAAGGGTAAAAATAAGATTACGGATAACGTCGATACGAGCACGGACGTTCTGTATGTACTACTACTACCACTTGAACGACGGTGAATGTTCACCGCGCGCGTCCAATAGACGCTGGCCGAATGACGGACGTGACACGTACACTGGCTGCTAGTTAATGCCGCCGCGCTACAGCTCCGGAATTTCGAAAGCCTCCCCTACGTTTTGTCAGCGACGCGCGCGTGAAATGCCTTGTTCGGTCTTGTGCGAAACGCGTGCCGGGGTCTCTCGCGCTACGGGTAAAATAATCCAAATAACGACCCGACAGGACTTTTATTACGTTAATCGTTCGAACACCGGACAGGGACGCGAACGACGTTCCCAGAACTACGATTATTATTATTTTTATTATCGTATTTACGATAACGTCCTCCCTCCATTCCCAACCATCAAACACAAAAGCCACGTAAACGTTGTGTACGACGATAATTTCAATTCCGAAATCGTCGCACGGGTGTGAACGCGACTAAACGTGAACAATAATCGATTTGGACGGAAAATACGCGTAGGTACACACGTACAATAACGTCCCAAAAGCCGAACGATTACTATTCGGCTATTATTCAAGTAGGAATAAAAATATTTCGAGAGTAACTCGCGCGCATGTTATATTGAAACAAACAAAACAAATTTACTCACGACGGAAAACAAGTTATAGAATACAATTTTGAGACTAGTCCGAAACATGTAGCCGATCACCCTCTCTCAATGTTCCAATATAAACACTAGTATAATAAATCATCACGTACTAGAGAGTAAATATATATTTTTGAAAATCGGAATTGAAAATAGTGTTTTTGACAAGACATTCTGAATACTGTTAGCTTTAAATAAATAATATCATATTTTCGAAAAAGCGGCACGATCGATTGTAATTATACAACAAAATATCCATTAGGAATGATAATTAAACAATAAACTTTTATTAAAAATAAACTATTAAAATAAAACAAAACAATTTTGTTGATTTCTATCTAATAATGTTATATATGTCTTTAGTCGGTATTTATAAATAAAAAGTTCTTCGCATAACTCCATACATTTTAAATTGTGTGGCAAGTATTTTACGTTAACCGATTTTAATTAATTTCTAATATATTTAACAGGAACTGATCAACTATTTAATTCAATTTTTCGCTAGAATTACTTAAATATTCGAATAAAATTACCTTAAATAGTTTCATCAAATTATCTTAATGAATTTTAATGATCGATTTTACATTTTTTCACAATTATAGATAGCTATACTGATTTAAAATAAAATATAGTAATTCTTACATTTTTTCTAAAAATTCTCGGTAAATCAACTTATAAAAGCAAAAATTTGCTCCATGTTAATCAGTATTCAGTTTAAAACATTTATTACATCGAATATATTTAGATAAATTAATATATTATATCCTGCTGTAAATGGTTCAACTAACCAAAATTGAAATAAAAAAACCAAAAATTTCGATAAAAATAGTATCGAAATATTTGAATATGAAGCGATATATTTTTATTATAATCAAATTACGTTTTAAATAAATTTGAATAATTAATTTCATTTAAAAAAAATTGAATAACCTTTAAATTATACTTTTACATATTTTCAATATTCCATTTATTGAATTCATATATTAATTTTTATTTAAATATATTTAGAAACTTGTTCACTATCTCCAATAATTACCGATGACGAAATAAACATTGTCAATTATTGTTCAAATACATACTAATATACATAATTTTCAACATATTTTTTAATCGATCAAAATTATAAATAATACATGGAATTTAATATTTGTAAAGATAATGTATTGAATTTCGGGCGATCAATTAATTTTGTCGATTCCGAATGCGCATTTTTAATCTTTATTTGAAAATTGTAGACATAATAAAGATTTCAGTTTTTATATATATATATATATATATATATAAATTAAATATAATAAATAATACGATTAAAAATAAAATAAAATTTAATTTAATTTATTAATAGGTACAATATATACATATGTATAAAAACAATTTTGGTATCAAGATATTTTTAACCAAATCATCGCTTTAACTTTGAAATAATGTTCATAGTCCAGTTCAATTGACTTTACATTTAAATACGGTTTCTTCAAAGAAAATTCTGTTATATTTCTGAAATACAATTATCTAAACATCAAAGATCGCATTAGTATTTTAATTATTGTCACATATAATACTAGAAAATTATTGAATTTATTATAATTATTGAAAACCGTATTGAAAATCTAACTTGTAAGTATATTGGCGATTTCTTTTTGGTTATTATGGTTTTTATTATATATATATGAATTTTATTATTTATGTTTTTTTTATTGTGTTTCATTTAACGTGACAAAAAAGTTGAAATATATTATAGTACAATGTCAGTTACTCTTGCAACAATATAATTTGTATATGTATATTAATGAAGGAAATCGTCGATTTTCTGTAAAAAATAAACTCGATTCTAGAAGAACGTTCATAATGAAAATTATTCGAGATTTTTATGTCGTTCAATTTAATGGTTTTGAATTTGGATAATAATTACTACTCGGGTTTGAAGTTTTTAATCGTGTACAATTAATAACCCTACATAATTTACAATCTTAATAATACGCGGAGTACATTTTAATTATTCATAACTTCTACAATTATTCAACAAAAGGAAACACCGCCACATTTGCCCGGAGTAACCGGAATTGGTATTTATTCTCAGGCTGCTGAAACGACAGACCTCTATTATGTACAGTTGATATTAATTATATGAGAAAATATGGTATTAAAAAAAAAAACAGAAAAAATTTTGTCAACGTTTTATATACAACTGTTCCGCGTTAAGCCACTAACTCATTATTATCTGGAACATTAGCAAACGGAGCTTACGAAAATGAAACTAAAACTTGATAAAATAGCACCGTAGTATCCAAGATCGATCCTTCCGAATAAAACAATCGAGGGTAAAATAAAAACTATCCCCGTGTATATTGTTGCGGATTTTACCGTCCCGTGTTGTCCGTAACGGGCGAATAGCGCACCCGTATGACAACGAATTGTCCTTGTACACTTATACCGTAGGCACTAAATTCCTAAGATTTCTATACCCCCCTATGATAAAATGTACTAGCGAGTCCATAACCGTAATAAAAATATCCTGGGCAATCAATACGTCCGGTATTATAAATGTTTGGAATCTTTTCTCCCGGCCTATCTTTTCTCTATCAGAGGCGCGATAATGCCGTACGTTTAATTTGCTCTCTGTAAAAGTATACGAGGAGTATAGAAAATTCGGGCGTGTATTCTCGAGGGCATTTTAGTAACTACTACTCACATCCGACTCGAGTGATTATTCATTAAGGATATCCTTACCATCCCTCCCCCGTACACGAATACGCTACCCTTATAACATTATTATTATTATTATTATTATTATTATTATTATTATTATTATACACCTTAGGAATCCGGTATTGCGAGTTCCGCCGTTAAACCAAGAATATATTTATCTCCATCGGCTATGATATTGTTCATTGTGATTTTCATGCTACAGCTCGAACAGGTTTACTATCACAATAGTATCACATAGCCGTGCGACGAGTGCCATCCACGCGAAGCACTTGAACACACCTGTAATGTGTTCCCGTATTTTCCGTTGTCAAACCCGATGTAGGCTAAATTTTTGTATATCTGAACATTGAAATATCGATATAATATACAAAACCGTACGGTTTACGCGCGACAAGGCGATAACAGACCATTGTTTACGACTATTTATGATAAATAAGAATTTATTATACAATTTACTGTATATTACGTTTATTATCGTTATATATCATACGCTCAAAAAACATAGAAATATGATACATATTTTGGGATTTTCTTTATTACGCGCTCGATCTTTTAGAAAAAAAATGTACCTCAATCGAGTTGCTACCTCGAGAATTCTACACTACCTAGCGTTTATAGATAAGGAACCAAATGGATATACAATATAAACGATTTATTCCTACT
This sequence comes from Geopemphigus sp. TES_GeoC_2020, assembly GCA_025469175.1. Lineage (NCBI taxonomy): Eukaryota > Metazoa > Arthropoda > Insecta > Hemiptera > Aphididae > Geopemphigus > Geopemphigus sp. TES_GeoC_2020. The sequence continues at coordinate 43,071 of JAIPRN010000351.1, read as the reverse complement.
GTCGAGTAGCCGAACTATTGTTCGCTTTTACATAACTTGTTTGCAGTATATCGTATTAAATTTTGAAAAACAGATATTAAAAAAGAAACCCCCTACGATTTATTAATATCCCGCACATAGGATTGTAGTCTGTCCTGAGTCACAATATTTGGTTTATTCAACATTCCGAATTCGTTCCAATACGAGACATTTCGAAAATAAAAAATAACTAGTGCGTTGCGTTCTATTGCAGAAAAATACAACAATTACGACAATAACGATATTTTCAAATCCACTGAAACATACAATATAGAAATATCGATAATATAAATCGCGGCGAAATCGATATATTTATCATTAATGGTTATAATATACTAGATCATATACCAAGAATTTTTGGTCTAGAATACATATATATATATATATATATATATATATATATATATATATATATATATTAATAAGTAAGAAATTTTATCTCGTCAATATGGATTCCCAGTTATTGTTACACGAAAAGAAAATGTAAAAATATACGGCATATTATTTATGTTAGACGTCGGCGTATGGTATAGGCAATATATTTAATACGTGAACGCTTAATGTGAATATGTATAAATTGTAAACAGAGCCGACGAATATAAAAAAAATTTCGAAACATAAATCGTTTCGATTTAAAACGGCAAATTATGACAAATACGTACTATCTTATAAGTATCTAAATTAGTTGTTGTACTTCTAGGTGACACCATGGCCGCCATATCACGTCGAAAGTCCACAGCTTCAGGAATCGAAGTGATGCTTTGGTTTGTTGCACTGCCACTGATGGTTATATCCGTTAGATAAGGGAATACAACACAGAAACGTTTGGATAATAACAATTAAATTTAACAATTATGTACTTTAACCTTTGTAAATAGCATATTTATAATTATTTGTTAAACGTTCGTAAATAAATGTTTTTTGTTTATTCGTTTATTTTTCAGTCATCGGGGTTGAGAAAAAAAACATAGAAACAAATGTACACGTAGTTCGATTAAATTTTATTATAATATTCGTAAATTTACTTCTATACGGTTAAAATTATTAGTATGGTTACCAATATATTTGTTCTCATCTGTATTATACTACGGATAATAAATATTATCTAAAACGTGTTAAAATAAAATTAATATTAAACGATTATATTATAAAATTTAAATTCAGTTATAATTATCGCACTTAAGTTACATTGTACAGGGTTATACTTATTTATCTCCAAAAAGAAAAATTCGCTTTTATTTCGATCAATTTAATTTGATTTCTATCGGTATTGTAAATATATTTGTTTTGTCATTTATTTTTTCAATTAAATAACATTATTCAATAAAAAACTACGTTTGTTTCTTTTTTGTTCAAATTAATATTATTTTTTTTAAGTAACACAATTCGTAACGTCGGTCGGTATTAAATAATATAAAGCAACGTCATTTAGAAAAGGCCGTTATTTTAGTTCCGAAATCGATAAAACCAATATCTGTACGAATAATATGAATCCGATATATTCCAATGAATATGTACGATATCTATTCGTATACTGTTATACATTATTAATTATATTCGTATTCGTGTACGTTAAAATGTTTTTATTTTCTCTATCAATATTTATTCGTTTTTTCGTATGTAGAATATTATTATTATCAATTAACTATTATTATTATCGTTATAATTATTATTATATAAATACGTGTTTTAAGCAGAAATTATAAGACATACTTAACTGAAATCGAAATAAAATAGATAACACCGTGTGACACGTATTATTTGAAAATAACAAAATGTGTTACGATTTTGTATATTCGTATTTTGTATGCGTGTATATATATATATATATATATATATATATATATGCATATGATTTATCGAAAAATGGCATTATGAAACAAGCAATTAATTACTGATAAAATTACCAGAGAAAGGGCTCAAAGATATGCGTGCGTGTTTATATATTATATATATATATGTTGTATAGAAATTTACAAGTTTACATATACATTTACTTTTTTGTCAAAGAGCATAATAATTTGATTTACAATAACGCCATTATTAAACATTATAATATATGATCGATACATCATGAACATCTCTGATACATGTATAACGAATACCATTTATGTATTGATTTTCGTTGTTTTTTGTAAATTATATTGCCAAAATTGTAATATTACTATAATATATTTTATAAGTCAGCTACATACTATACAAGCTTATAATATAACAAAGTCCATTTGTGAATATTCATTTTATAATTACAATATACGACTATTCGGTTGTCCTCTTAAATGTTATATAAAAATTATATTAATAAATTAATTATTAAGCAAAACGTTGTATTCATTTATTACGATTATTTTTAATTTTCCAGAAATTAAGTGGGGCTTAAGTAATTGTATTATGATGATAGTAAACTGTCCACACATATTTGTTTATTGTAATTTAAATAAAAAAATCGAGTGTATCTTCTCAATAACGGCTGAATAAATCACGAATTTGTTATACTATAAAATCACCATAAATCATAACTCGCGAAACTCTCTATTGACCACCAACATTATTGCAAACACATTAATTGGAAAAATCATAATTGTTCCACCTCCGTGGAAGTTCATTATTTCCTTTTATTTTCATGTAGTTTTTTGTTTCATTCTGTATGCCAGATATTATTGTAATTTTATAAATTGAAATAACGAGTGAGTAATGTGAAGAACGTAATTGTTCGCTGGCCTAGGTAGCCGGCTCTATTCAATTCGAAAATGTTTCCCTTCAATGTGCAACAACGCCGCTAAAACTGTAAATTCGTAATACCTCACCCCACTACTAGGTTTTCCAGTTAAATTTGTAATTTAATTATTTACGAGCTAGGTCATTTTAAATGTAATCGGCCGCCGTCGGAACGTCAATATTTTAACACTACCAAACCATGCTGAAATTATGTCTTTTTGAAATATTAAAAATGATGTTTCTAAAAAGTTTTGCGAACGTTAACGAGCAAAATACTTTGACCGTTTCGGTCATAACAGCAATAATAGCGTTTTATAATTGCCTATGTTAGGGAAAAACTATATACATATATTTTTTTTTAATTAAAATAATAACGAAACGAAGACAAATTCGATTCATAAACTCGTATACCGTCAACATATTGTATTAATAATACATAATCGACAGGTGTCGTCGAAGTTCATTCTAATAGTAGAACCGATATTAAAGTGGTCAACTATATCGAATAAAAGGTAAACAACGTAGTTCTTAGAACGTATGGTCAAACCTTCCGATATTTGCTGTCGTAATATTTTTGACGGTTATTTCGATATGAAATGTATAACAGCTGTATATTGGAGGAGAATTGTAATTTATTAGGTCAACGTGAATACGTTATCAATTAGTAGTCCAGTAAACTTTTTATATATTTGTTGTTATATATATATTTTTCTAGGTAAAACGTTGAAATCAATTAAGTAACGCAAACAAATTTAATAAAAAAATAATTAAATTGTCTGGTAAATTCTATAAAATTATTTCTATTTAAGACACTTAATTTCAAAAATTTTCTTAGTAAATTACAGAAAAAAATAAGTGACCGCAGGATAACACTAAAAATAAGCAAATAACGCTTTAGTTTTGCCAATATACATGGTGAAACGACGATAACGTGAAATAGTATATGTTTGCTTTCAACGATATAGGAAAAAAAAAGGAAAAAATAACAATATAAAATAAGGAACAAATTTAATTGGCGATAACTCTTTATAAAATTGCGTTATTCCCAAGCCGATAATGTTGTTTTTAACGTTGTTTTCGTATTAAGTATATATATATATATATATATATATATATATAATAGAATAAAATTATCATAAATTAAATTGTTTACGTTATCTCACTTTTTCTCTAATGTTAGTAAAATGCGTACACATTACACATGCGCAAGGTGAACAAACAATACGTATCGATGGTTCAAAAGTTTAGTCCCTGACAAATATAGGCCAAATGCGCGGATGTAAAGTGGCAACGGTAACGGTCAACATTCACTTTGACGAATAATATAAAATCTAATCGTACGCATTTGGGCGTATTTAATGCGTCACGATAAAAAACTTGCTGGTTCACTCGAAACAGCTAGTACATTACACTGTGAACGTTATATACGTCGTATATTAAATCCGATACTCTAATATACGACCGAGAAATGGACAGCTTTTTATATATTCGTGACACTTCTAGTATATTTGAGTTGAATTTAAGCGTTTGTATGTTACGTAAAACCCACGAATATATTTTACCGTGTTAAGTACACGAGAAGTTAAGTAGAACATATGCGAAATTAATATGTGTAATGCGTAAAAATATAAAACGCTTAGATGTTTTATATTTTAAACAGTTTTATTTATTATTCTATTTCGGACGTTTTTCTCATAATATTCGCTCTTACAACGTTTATGTTGTAGTGAAAAAAAATTCGATTTATCCGCGTAAATGTGAATGTTGACTTCAAACAAATAAATACTTTTAATTCGTGTATATATATATATATATATATATATATATGAATTATAATGGTAATATATACATGACGCATTATAAAAGTAATGCGCATTTACTGGAAAAAATAGATTTATTCATCCGATTGGTATAGATGGTTAAAATTCTTCAAAATAGTCTCCTCCTGCATCGATACACCTACGGAGACAATTCTGCCACGCCTAGAAAGCACCCTGGAACACCTCAACTGGAATGCCTTTCAGGAATACATTACAAGATGAGTACCATATACGATTGTTTAAATTATATATACGTGTGTGTGTGTATATTTTGTCGTATGTTAAATAATTATTTTTATGAACAACTAATTCAATGTATAATTTCACTGGATGGGACACATTTTTTATAAATACATATAGCTAAACTTCAATTTAAATTTTTGTTACGGATATTCAGAAAACAAAATTACAAAATTGTAAATATAAAAATAATATATTTAATGGATAAATTAAAAAAAAAATGTTACAAATTATAACATTTCTATATTATTCATAAATAAAAATATATAACGAAAATTAATTATGGTTAAAAAATGACAAGGGTATTAATTTTTTAGTTCTTTTGGCTACTCTATATTTTACACTACATTATACCGCAATTTTATGTAAAATTGTTTAAACGTATATAATTTCATCAAATCGTATAATTCATTAATGCTATTGAAATGATACGCTTACGTATCATAATATTAATAATATATACCCCAATTACTTTTTTCAATGTAATAGTCTTTATGTTTGATAATGACATTTCAATAAAATACAAAATGACGCTTGAACTTTTTGAAATGTCGATTCTATTGTAACAGAATGCGGAATTTCGTTAAAATAAATTACTTATTCATCATGACAATATAAGAAAAATGACGTATAAGCGCACAATATAGTCTGGATCTCGATTACATAAAAACCATATAAATAATACATTCCATAATAATTTCGGGGCTATAGAAAAATTTATCATTCAGTCAGGCACGACTGAATGAAATAGGTGTACTTCATTAAGTAAATAAAGCGATATTTTAAAGAATGAAAACTGTATATTTGCGAATATCAATATCGAAAGAAAAACCGCAAATAGCAAACGCGCTGATTTCTATTGTCTACCGTCATACAACTTTGCTATAAAAGACAAAAATTACGCCCAAAACCCAGCAGGTGACCCTCATCTCCACTCACCAGTAAGAGGGTAGTCTCCCAAGAGTCTCTCAGTGTGTGCACACTCCACCCACGAAACACCATTTTACAAGAAATCGGTATTCCGAGAGACAAGCACTGTTCTTCAAGCCAGGATTTTTGGATCTTGACTAGTTTTCAATCGTCGGTGAATTCGTACAATCGAAGTCACCATTCCGACCTATTTTTATTTAATCATCTTGTGTTTATTCTTTATATTTTTGCAATTAAGAAGTCAAGACGATCGGCAAGGTAAATAAATTAATTAAACATAATTAATATTACTTCTAAATTATTCTCGAACCCACGATCCCGAACAATAATCGTAATAGCCCACCGGAGTAACCAAATTTATTTTGGTTTATTCATATATTTTTATATTTTTGAGTTATTACACTGTCGAATTGCTAATATGTATGTATTTTTACAATTTCAATATAAAACACGATAAACAAAGTTTTAAAAAAATCGAATTTATATTAATCAATCGTTCAATTTATATTAAAAAAAACGCCCGGTATTAAAAATTTCAATTTCAATAAACAAAATATCTTCGCATATATCTGTTCCGCTTTAAAAGTGTCGTCGTTTAATAAACGATTTATTTATCCTTACAATTAGATTCTGTAAAGTTTTTCTCAATATATATTTAATAGTACTTAAATCGAATTGAAAGCGACAATAGTACTACTAACTTCGAACACAGTAAACTATAATCAATAACAAAAGTTGAGTAACAGAAAAATAACGTTATATAAAATTACTTTACAATGAACTCAATATAAACGAATGTCCGTGTTATATTTGTTGAATAATATTTTTAATTTACATCGCGCCGTGTCAAAATTAATGTTTTTAGGAAGTATAGTTGTGTAATAATAATAATTAAATAACACCATTAACGTCGGAAGTAATCCTAATATATTTAATTATTATTATCAAGGCGAATAAATACGTTTTATTTAAATTGATAGTAAACAGATGTTTTGTTTAAGGCCATACGTTATTTATATTTCTTCACGAACGAATTTTGATAATTCTTTCAAACTATCCCTCACAATTTTAATACGTATACTGGTATAGATCTTCGTATTTATTATTTAAAAAAACCGAGGTTCTTTTTTCTAAACGAAACACGAATGACCTCCTATTTGGCTTACAAATACAATTATATTACGTTATATGCCCAAGATTATAGATTTAATTATAGAATTTCATTTTATTACTGAAAATTCGAAATATATAAAGAAATTTAATAAAAGGAATTAACTTTATTAATAAAGAGCTCTGTTCAAAATAAAAAGGATTAAATGGATTAATGTCAGTTATTGTATTATTGATTGCTATTATTAAACAATTGCCTATTTTTCAGCACGATATAAAAAGGTACTTAGTGTACATAAAATAACGTAAATCACATTAAAGTACAACTCAATAATCAGAAAATGGAAATCATATTTGTTGTTATACTATAAATAGTGTGATCACTCTCAATGCAAAAATATAGAAAATATTAAATTATACATATCATCGTCTGAATGATACACGAAAAACAAAAAAATTTTTTTAGCTTTGATAAAAAATAATAACGTTTTTGGTGCTCTATGTTTGGGATACGTCCTTCGTGAATTATACATTTCTATTAATTGATGACCATGTATTGTCCAGAATTGTTCGTAAATGATTATACCCGCTTTAGTATATTCTTGCGTAACATAATTCCAAGTTATTCCTTTACGTCGCTATGGGAAGACTAATTATTATCATCGTGTTTTTCCTGTCGAAATATAACTCCACGAATTCTTCCAAAGTGACCTAACTATATTTAAAACGTTCACTCCCATATATAATAGAAGGAATATATATTGAAGGATAAATACAAAATTCCATAATATGAAATTGATTTGAATTCACGAGAGAAATTTCGATTTCTTAGTAAAACAATTATAAACGATTTCCAAAACAGCTAATTTAATTAAGTGCCCAATTAGGACGAATAAAAAACAGGTTCAAGGAATGCGTCTTATATTTACTAAAATGTATAAATATCGTTTTAAAAAAAAAAGCAAAAAGTTGAAAAAATATTCCCTTATTGCTCGTCAATTCTAATTGGATAAAACGTTCGCGGATTAAATGTTAATTTAATGATTAAATGTACACTAAAATAGTTCCCACCGAAAGATTAATAATTGTCGACACATTATTAGAACGAAATCGTTCAACGCTGTGATTATGGTGGTACAAATGGTACAAGATTTTTCGATTACGCACACATGGTTCATAATTAATACGACGAATGTATTATTGGATCGAAATTTATGACGACCCGTTTATTTATAATAAACAAATTATCGTTATTAGTTGTAATTCGATTCAAGCCATTATGTGTTTGCATAATAGCGTTAAATGCATGTTCGTATCTCTAACTCACCGATTAACGTAAAATATTTCGAAACGAGGCGTTTGACGTACGGGTTATAAGAATAAGACAACGCGGAATATTTACGACAATATTATTACGCTATTTTTGTCTCCTAGATTTTATCCAATGAATATGGAAATCCTTTTACACCCGTCTTATCCATCTGTCCATCCTGATAATTCGTTACTATGGAAACTTATCGTCGGGAATTATGCTATTACGATTCATAATTTATTTCCGACATTTAGCGTTCAAATTCGCAGCGCCTTTTTATTATTTTAAGAAAACTTAGGTTAAAATTAATGCCAAATGTATCGACGCCATTAAACGAATTAAATATTTTTAAAAAATTGTAAACCCTTCGTAACATTTGCACGTTCAGGGAGCAGGGTTTACTCGCTTGTTTATATATGATAATACGAATTTTATTACATTTTTCTTTAAAATGAATTTAGCGTGGCGAAAAATAAACTATTGTTACGTAAATGTAAAATTGTAATAGCGTTACCGGATCAAAATATTCTAAATATTTCAAATAATCTAATTTCGGCTATCATAATCGGTTACACTATGATACAAATAATATACATATATATATAAATATATATAACATAGTATATATTTTACTATACAAAGGTTTTAAACTTATGTCCAGTAATTTCTTATGCATAAAACATATAGTCTGGATAATATCCTTCAGTATCCTTGGTATATAGAAAATTTTCTATACAATTTTCGAAAGCCAAAATTACCTATAATTTAGACCACTCTCGTTACAATAATTATTCTTTTATAAGAAAAAAAAACGTGTAATTTATCATTAATTCCGGAAAATAATTTGATTAAAAAAAGATCCAAGTCAGATAATTTAAAAGAAGATATTGTCATAATATTCCATATGGTTTGATACTTATGTCTAGACTCCAAGACAAAACACAATTGTAAAGTTGTTCATAGATGTCCTAAGAATCTGAATTTAAATATATATATATACAATCCATCTTAAATATATATATTATAGGGTTTTAGTATACATAAGCGAAAAGATAGATTCAAATTTAATATATATCTCTAGCCAAAAAAAATGTGCGAGTTAAAAAAAAGGTTTTCCGTTAAAATAATTGTTATTTCGTATAATTTAGCCATTATCTGTAATGTACTATTTAAAAAAGTGACTACAAATAAAGTGCTGGAAATTTCGCGTTTATTATTGAAATTAAAATACCATCTGTTTCGTATTTATTTACATAGATAAAACAATATTTTCGGTAATTTTAAATTACTAAAAATTAGCCACGTTTATTTTAGCCGGAAAAATGTAAACGTAATAATAACAAAACGTTAGACATAAACGTGATTTGTTTCATAGGACTGTTGGGGCATGTCAAAATAAGCCTGTAAATTAGTGGCTGTAGTGTGTTTGTGCCTCGCGGTTTGTACACTTTGCAAGCTGAAAATATCCCGAAATTTCACGTAAAAATATCTAGGCAAGTCGGATAAAATAAATATAATCGATTTTCACCACGTAAGATGCGATAATCTTCCTACGTTAAATATGTTTTTAAATTTGTTAGCAGATACGAAATTGATCGATCTTTTGTTATATTGAATGACCCGTTCGGAGAGTACATCACGACGTTAGTCGACACGTGATTTTATCATCGATTGACTGTATTCTATTTTAATACTAAACGCGTTTAACGGCTTTAATTTCAAAATATCGAATTCACGTAAAATCAACCATCGTTGATTATCGATATTGTGATTATTAATTTATAAGCCACGGTATTTTGGCTCATTCAATTCACGATTATTAGCGACACTGAGTTTCCTCTATGGTTTACGGAGTATTTTTAAAATGACATATACCTGCTCATAAAATGGACGTATTGGTAACGATTTCCGAAACGTGTACATAATATCCAACGGAATAACGTCGACATAGAGAAGTACCTTACGAATTTTATTCCAACCAATATAAGTAATTTTATTTGATTAATATGGTTACGTTTTATTCTTTTTAATGAATTTCGTCGAACGTTTTAGGGTTTAAACCCTAACATAACATTTAGAATTTACACCATATAATTTACATATATATATATATATATATATATACTTCTAATAAATCTAATTTAGTCTTCAAAGTTGATATTAGACGACATTTAACATTTAATTTTGTTCCGTTCTTTGCACTGTCGGCGATCACAAATATACTTCCGAACGAATTTTTCTGTGGGACATATGTCCAATCGCAATACACATACAGGATAAGTATGCCATCAACAAGGTGCATAGAAAACCGACGTGCTCACGTTTTCGTTAAGTCTCCAATACACTTATTAGAAATACCGTATTTCCAAAATGGTCGCTGGAAGGTAAATAATAATAATTATCGTCATATTTTTAAACAAGTCCTCGCACCGTGTTTACAATAATTGTTCGAATTTTATTTCAATAGTCGTAATATACGCAGCACTATTTATAGTACGTTATGTTATAAAATACGTTTATAAACTACATATCTTATTGAATGGATTTAAAGCTTAATGACGATTTCTATATTTTAATCGTGTCATATTTGAAATTGTACACACAATTAGTGTAACGAAAAGATATTAATCGCAAATTTCTATTTTATTTTAATATTTTATTAAAATTATAAAGCTATTATAAAGCTCTAAAAAAATACATTGCAAAGACTATATAGTGTTAAATATGTATTTTTTACATTAAAAAAGTAAAATTGTGTTACGACGATTTGACTTCTTCCAAAAAAACTACAAAATAAATTACTCTGAAGGATTCAAACATTTTATTATTTTTGGTTTAAATTCAGTTTAGAAATTTAGCGAATTTTTATTTGACACTCCTAATCTTGTAACTCTATGTAAATTGATACATACGGCAAAAATATTCAAGTCCGCTTCGTTGCCAGTGTTGTTACGTTTAAATTAGACGACAACAAAAATGTATATACTATATAAAATGTATATATTATTGCGGACGTTTGTCATAGTTTATACGTCTAATTAAAAATCGAGTATAATAATTGTAACAGACACGATTCTACTTCACGTTATAAATAATATATTTACATTCTATTTAGATTCTTAATGATATAACGCGATGCTTAAGTAATTTAATGATTTCGATTTTTGATAACTCATTGTTACGTCGTAAAATTTACAGAGTAAAACGATTTAAAAAAATTTACGTCACACTAGATACCATACTAAACTATATTCCTGTACAAATCGTACGAGGACAAACATGTCGACACAACCCCAAATCTGAGATATTTGTCCTGGATCACGATTTCGGAAACCGAACATTATTAGGATGTATAATCTGTTGTTTAATGTTAATCAAATTAATATAATTACAAAGAAGTCCGGATTGGGTAACTGGAAAATGTCTCTGTAAACGTATGATTTGTATTCTGTTCGCTTTTAGGTTTAAATTAAACCAATCTATTAAATTGAGTTTAAAGTAAAATGGTAGAAAATACGAAGATATTTTAAGATAGTATTCGGGAAAATCGGATACGATACGTTGTCCCGTAGACATTATACAACGGTGAACCCACGATGTACGAATGTATCATAACTGCCTATTCAAAGCGCCGTCGATGCGATCTCGTCGATCGAACCATGAACAATGTTTTAATAACTCCATTGAATTCCTACATTATTAAAAAAAAATCCACCAAGCCCCTAAATAATTATTGCGAATGAACTCTGTGGAACAAAATGTACTTTATTATCGATAATTTATGTACTTCAACGTCCGACCTCCTTTCATCTCCAATATAATTTTGCTATTCTCCATAAAACATATGTACCACTTATAACCACTTATTTATTTTATAGTAGACTCTTCAGAAGCCAACGACGATGTTTTTTAATCACGTAACTGCACTTATTCTAGTTTTGACGTGAAATTTAATTCAAATTATTCCCTCGTGATTTTATTTAAATATTAAAATAAAGCGGAGAAAATGATTTTGGCTTGTTTATCTGTAAAAAAAAAACTTCAAATCAAATATAGCCGAATTTATGCGGATTCTATTGACATGTATCCACAAAACAAGGAAAAATCGTGTACGTATTGAAAGTCATACAAAAAAGCATATAAATACAAAATTGTTTTCATTTATTGGTAATATATAAAATTTCCATATTTTATGAATTATGTTATATGGCATATCTTGTTTTATAAAAGTTAAATTACAAAATCAATCACGAAGCAAATTTCCAAGTGCTTGTGATCACCATAAATCATTTAATATCCATTACCAAAACTTTGCATAAATAAACGCTGATATTATATTAATATATATACAAAATATTGTATTTATATTTTTCGGATATTTATTTATCAAAAAATTGATAAATCCGAATTTTTACTATTTTCAAAATATCTATTTATTATACTTCACGTATATAACATACTTTCACTGTATTAATTAGTTTAGTTCAGTATTGAAACTAGGTATAAATTGCAAAGACTTTAAGCTGAAGAATATGATATAGTAAAGATTGGAGATGGGTCATCGTTTCATATTTAAAAATGCAGCAATTGCAGTAATATAAGATAGAAAAATCGCGTAATTTAAAACAATAAAAATTAAATAATTACGCCTTGCTATTTTTAAATTTTAGTTTTAACTTTGAAACGCGAAATATACGAGTATTTATATTTTCTACTGAACTACGCGTCGGTTATTGAATTTATATACGTAATTTAAAAATCAATACCCTATACCAATGATTCTCAATCGGGTTACCGGGACATTCTAGAACACCGCGAAATAATTAAAAATATGAAACATTCGTACATATTTTTCGTGGTGTTTAAAATTACGAAAATTGTTCACGACCGCATTATAAGCTAATATATAATATATTATAATAATTTTCATCGTTCGATTAACTTTCATTCGTGGTTACCTATCGCTATATCATATCATTTTTTACAGCATAATTATTCATATTAATTAATAAACCAGATAAGGAAGTTTCTTTTTTTATATATTCAGTTATAATTAACGACTATACAAAATCAAAGACATACGTTTAAAGTAAGCGTATAAGATACAACACCGGGGATTTTAAAATAATATTCCAGGACGCCGTGGATTGATAACCACTTCCCCCAAACCTTCTTATACTTTACTTAAACTTAAACGTGATTTCAACTTTTTAGTATCGAATTTATTATCGTATATCACAATTTATAAATTAACATAGTCTAAACGAAAATAAATATTTAATTTAACGTTACGTTCTGATGATAGCCATTCAACACTAGTGCTGACAATTTCGCAAATTATTGAGTAATAATTCAAATTATATATAATATATCGCGAAACTTGTGTTTCTATATACACTTTACATTGCATACGCTTATAAGTGTACACATTTTACCTGAACGTTTTTCTCATAAAAACGAAAATATCGTTGATTACTATTGATTCAATTTTATCGATTATTACGAAGAAAACAAATCAAACAGGATTTCAAAACTTATTATTAATTCATAATGAATCTTCGGCCAACCGGTAATTTTATCAATCGTGTAACACTGTTAAATCTATTACATTTTTATAACTGCAACTCAGACGAGATAAATATTTACAACGCGAGATTTATATATTAAAATAGCGTATAAAACCGGAATTAAATTCAGAAATAAAATGAACCAATTACAGCGTTATACAATCGTATAGTATGTAAAAAAAAATTTAACGTTTATACAAACGAATTATAAGTACATAAAGCCGAATGAAATGTACCGAAATGATAATCTAGTCAGTATGACGTTCGAAAAATATAATCATAAAATGTGTATAACGTAACAACACATAGAATTGACAATAAATTTCAAATCAATATGCAATCGAATGAGAATAACCAATTTATACGTTTAATGTTTAAAATACACGCGTAAAGACTTTTTGCGAAAAATGGCCGACAGTATACACCGGACGATCCAACGCGACATTAATATTGTTTACCGATTGTTTTTAGGGACTAAATATGATTTGCAGATAGATAATAAGTTCTCTCACTGAATAGTTTAGATACGCTTACTATAATTCAAATAAGAAGTAAGTACGTAAATAAAGCGTGCCTGTACGAGAGAAAAATAAATAATATTAGAGCGAGAGAGAGAGAGAGAGAGAGAGAGAGAGAGAGAGAGAGAGAGGGAGAGAGAGAGAGACGTGCCGAGGGAAAGATACTTCTTGGCGGTTATACTTGCCATCCGTCCAATGTTCATACTCAAGATAGAAGAAATAAAAAAAATATATACCCATAGGTCTGGCAGATTTTTTTTCCCTTGTTTACGGCAACTGGCAAAATTCCAAACACTCTAAACGTCCCGATTCAATTCGATGTTTTTCAAAACATTTTCTCGCATTTTCTATCCCGTTTCGATTCTTTCTCTCATACATTGGTCACGCGGTATATTGTACTTGGCAAAATTTTCTATATTTAATACTGAAACTTTTTGTACTCGAAACTTTTCCCGTACGACGATATCATCAAAATTTCATCGAGGAGTGAACGACAACTGTCTTCTGGAAAACACTAGTGTATGTCAATAATCGCCCTATTTTGTTTCCGCGTTCAATTGCAGCAACAAGATTTTTAATGAAATAGAAATTATATTTTTACGGTGATTTGTTTCAACGTTGGTATAAGATGATATTATGTATGTTTACAAATTACGAATACTTCGAATTTTGAGTTGAATTTATTAAATTTAATTAATCGACTTCGGAAAACCCAATTTGTGAGCGTGCTAAGTTTCCGGTTTTCTTATGTATTTCTTATTTAATTTGTAGGTTGACGTTATCATAAAAAAATTTCAAAATATAAAAAAATAATTATTTTTTTGCTAACAAGATTAATTTTGATGTATTTACCGTAATTACGAATCGATAGAATGGACACAAATGTGATATAAAGTATATACTTACCTAATCAAATTTAAAAAATAAATAATAATTTATATTATTTGGTCCAATATAAGTAAAATTTAAAATAATACACGAACTAAATACGTTATTATATCGACGTTCAAATGAGTCTAGTTAAGACGCATTATAGTTAATATTCCAGTTGAATTATATTCTAATTTCAAAATGATTATTAACTTACAACGAAAATGCATTGATATATAAAAAGTGAAAAATATTTGTAATTTATTATCATTTTTATTAAATATAAACGCGCTATATTTTTAATTTAAGAAATCCCGCCTAACCAATTGTTTCAGCGAGATTGTTTACGGTAGTTTAAATTGGACAACAGTCCACGACACGAATGTTTTTTAAGATCAGAAGTCGAAATTTGCATATTCTAATAGCTATTTTTGTTATTGTAATG
The DNA here is from genome assembly GCA_025469175.1 of Geopemphigus sp. TES_GeoC_2020. NCBI lineage: Eukaryota > Metazoa > Arthropoda > Insecta > Hemiptera > Aphididae > Geopemphigus > Geopemphigus sp. TES_GeoC_2020. The sequence continues at coordinate 27,523 of JAIPRN010000351.1, read as the reverse complement.
AAACCACGTAAAAATCTCATACCTTTTCATCCCTGATTTGAATAAGTAAGAAATCGTTCCGTGAGCACGACAAGGTACCCGAATTCCACAACGCAACTTCAAACAAGGTTTTCGTTTTATTTTTGCTTTCGACAATTCTTCATGCTTATTATTGACTATATACGATAACCGTCAATGCTTTTTAGTTATTTTCTTCGATATTAATGAACGTTATAAAATATCCCATACTTTACATAATAAGTACATATTTTATACGCATTCCGAAATAAACTACGACTATTTCACCATTGTTTACAATCTAAAATAGCAGGATCAAGTCGGAGATTATATTGAAAATAATTTGTCGTCGTTATTCTTAATTTATACAATAGCCGGTATTCATCACATAATAATCAAACGTTTAAACAAAAATGAACGCGGATGAAACACATGGAAATATATTTACTATAATTGAAACATTATCCGTACTGCTGCTGTATTTCTCATCATAAAGTACGAAATAGAAATATAACACGCCGCGGTAAATCGTTTCATATTTAAACGTAAGGAAATTTCATTACGTCAAGAGCAAAAATAGTATCTAAGCGTTCAATAAAGCATCCACGTTTCCGATAATTGTCTCCCTAACAAACCTGCGTTGTATTATTGTTTAAATTTCGATAGAACGGCACATTTTTAGCAAAAATTTGTATATTTATAACATTATCTCCTAAGTTTCAATGCGTAAAATTCTTAAACGAAGTAAATACTCGCGACGAATAAAGTAACGGCCAGCAACAATTTGACACTTAACGGTTTTTTACTAAGTATATACCAAATTAATATAACAATCACGTTCCATTGTGGCTTGTAGAATTTACTATTTTCGATTGAATTTAACACACGAAGCCCGGGAAATATTAAAAAAAGATATTATACGGTTACAGTATCGTCGAAATTTAAAGGTTGCTAAACTCAACGGTGTCTGAAATTCCCGTCTTCGAACGCAATTGTACAAAATAAGCCATAAACAAAAAATGATTCGATCGAACGAGAAACTCATTCAAACGCGATAATCCGCCTCGTACACCACCAGAGAATTACTGATACTCGTTTAACAAATTACTTTGTTTATAGTCCCCACTGTATAACATGAACTCATCGCGTATAGTGAAACACTACACATTGTTATCCAGCCTGGCAGTTTCAGCAAGTAAAATATTATAAAACTTTCGACGTTCCAGTGATGATAAATTTTCCGTTAATATTTTAAAACGAAGATATTTTCGATTGTTCCGTGTATAATTTTAAGATTTACGTGATACTATACCCTACATATATTAATAACCGTGTTTTATGTAGAATATTTTGTGATAATAAGTGACATAATAGTATTATATTGAACGTAAACGTACTTCTGATATTTTTTCCTGCAAAATCACTTTTTTATTCGCGTTTGTTATCGCTCTACCTAACGAGCGTTTCACCGAAATCACTCTACGCAGTCCTTAACCGTAATTTCATAGTCGAACACAACGTTTATTACCACCCAAATCGGGTGAATGATTATCTCAAGGTCTCTGCGATTGGCGATGAGACTACTTAGAAGCGTTAATGTGAACATTAATTAAAAACACACGTTGTAAAAGTTGTAAAAATATTTCAAATTCCTATTTCCATAATACATTGAGAAGATTACTGGATCCATTTCGATTTTCCAATTCGACGTGTCGCATCGAGAACATTTCGTACATAGTCGATTTTAGTAAGATCATAAAAGAGGTCGATCGTACGAAATTGACCGTGTAACTTTTTGGCTCGACAATAATAGCCATTGGTTTCACGACGATTTTCCACTTAGAAACTACTTTACGAATGGACATTTTATAAAATTCTTCCGTTCGAACGATTTCCGAAACGAATTGCATATACCGTTACGTTCGATTGTATGATGACATCGGACGTATGACGCCATCATGGCGTACATTATTGTTCGTTCCGACTCGATAACGAACGTAGGTTTGCATCAAACAACGTTATTCGCCATGTAATAGTATAAAGTTCACGGAACAAAACACGAGATTAAAGTAGGGGACGCGTCTAGTGTGTAGTTAACGTCGTTTGTTACAACAAATCACTTAATAACGGTTCAAATATTCGAGATATTCGTACCGAAATGTGCGAGTCATCGTGACAAAAAAACGAGGCACAAAAAACGAATAAATAAATATAAATAAATAATAAATATACGCGCGAAACAAGTATTTATAACGCAATTTATTTAGGCAACTGTAACACATAAACGTATTCACAGATGACGGTAACCGAGGTTCCAAATTATAAACTTTGCCTACGTTAAAAAAAAATATTAGTTCTTATCCAACTTAAATATTTCGTTTTGTTTGGTTTTGTATTAATCTCCCGTAATCGTCGAAATATCGAGTAGTATCGAGCGCGAAACTAATAATTGTCCGGCGTTTAAAAAGTACCGAATATTCGTAGGCCATGGTAATTAACAGTACTATTACGTTAATGAAATTACGGTAAATCGTCGTCGCTTAAAATGCAAAACGCCGCCGTATGTCAGTTTTCTCGACATTAGAGAAGAAGTGCAAAAACCGTGTACAAATCTGGTTTGTGTATTGAATTGAACGGAATGCGCGCGATCTTGTAAACAGAAACGCAATACGTTATTGAAAAAATGCGGTACGCATGATACAACGCGAACACCTAAAACTGAACGAGTCAATCCTTCGTAGTCTACCAACGTCGCTCCAATAAGTAATAAATGTATTCAAATTCGAGTTGTTGCGGCAAAAGTTTTATATTGCGTATCGCGTTCACGCTTACGCACATCGTTCGACGTTTATCAATCATAACGAATGCTTCACTAGGTACCATCAAACAATATTTCAGAGACACGTCGTAAAACAACGAGACACCGAGAAATACACGTGAAAAACGAGTTCGCGTCCGATCAGATTTAATAAACCTCGATCGATAATACCTTGCGCACTTGGCACCGTCTACATATCGAATTTCGCGAGCGCGACATAAAATAAGGACTGGCCATTTAAAAAACCGTCGATATAAATAAAAACCGACGGTTGATTCACTCAACAGTCCAATACGAATAATATCGAATACCTGGCGAACGTATCGCTCGAATCGAAACGCCCGTCGACAAGAATATTATTCCGATTAACGTCCGGGTACATTTGGTAGAGGAGGATGGCGGTTATAGGAAATATTTCAATCGTAATCGCGTATCGTAAACGGCCTAACGTTGACTAGTAATAATACTACACGAAACACGTATACACACACACACACACACACATTCATGTAAAACTTGTGCCTGTGTGTGTGTATGTGTGTGTGTGTGTGTGTGTGTGTGTATGTGTGTAGAAGACTAATAAGCGTTTTGGACAAGCCGCATCGGACATCCAAAAGGGTCGGTCCGAAAATCGTGTCGACTTAACCGGAAAACGCGTTCGGCCGTCCGTTCACCGATTTGTAACCATAGCGACGTCGATGGCGGAATATTGTTATAAAGGTAGATTGTGACAACAAGGACAGTTGCAACGACGCGAAATTACGTTATAACACATACACGCGCGTTTGTTAAATACACATCACTGCCCACCAACGATCGAGTAGTCCGAGTCGCGTTACACGGCCCGACGTAATTGCGCACGACTTCTAATATCGCGATGCTTACGGACGTTCACCGGTATTACGATAGATTTATACGTATATGGTATATATCACCGACCGCGTTCAAAAATTGTCTTTTATATTATAACGCCGCTCTCCGATGCAATTGCGTAGATCGCGTAATTTATATAGGTTTAAGTAGGGTACATTTACCCAAAGGTAGGTAAAGAACTTCTTAATCAAAATAATAAACGAAATTTGTCGTTATTTTACTAGTTGCCGTCCAACTTACTTTCTACGGTTAAATGTTCGTTATCGTTAAAGACGACAAAATTTGGTAATCTTTCTATGGGAACGCAGTGGGGTTGACATACGAATTTTGTCGGGGCTATAATAACAAATTAATGACAACATTCCCAACGTTGATCTCTATTTATTACCAATAGTATTACGATAATATATTAACGATGTGTATAGGACGACACTTGCACAAGACAAAAATATACATAGAACATAAAGGTAACGTCTAAATCGTTAATTAAGACTATTCGTTATTAGGGGTTAAATTATAATTCGTAAGTATTATTTAAATTGTCGAAATTTCGTTATACGTAACTTCGTTCTTCGTAGACGTACTTCGTGTTTGGTGAAATATTCCGAATTTACGGTAATTATACGCTTGAATCCTCATTTTTTTATTACTAAAAGAAATCTAAAATTTTAAAATTAAGGTAGTGATTTTTCCCGCGAATGAAATTAATTTACTATCGAACCATAAATTGCGTTAATTTTTCACCACCGGACCCATCGATGGGTACGACCAACCCTCCCGATCGACTTATCGGGATTAATATTTTTTAATAACCTCCGTTTCGTATATATTCCTATTCGAATCATTTCCAGATGCCCAACACAACGTTCTAATAGACTATATCAGAGGTTGGCAACCTTTTGAAGCACGCGGGCCATATTTTTATTCAACTTTTCATCGACGGGCGTCTTAATAAAAAAAATAGTCTACGTATAATACTAATAATTTTATTACTATTAAAAATTATAATACAAGTTTACGGTCCTATTGTGTTAAATACATACAAATATACGTCGTGAATTTTAGCGTTAAATTAGAAATATTTTTTGTAAGAAAAAACTTTAATTATAAAATTATAAACTACGGGATTATTGTTGTAGACGTTATTTGTCTATTTATTAAAATCAGTTTTCAAACTTGTGGTTGAGATTAAAAGTAATATTGCGTGTACGTGTTTATCGTTAAGGCGTTAAGTGTTTACATTCTCTGTCCTTGATAATCGAAATCTCTGCTTACATACATAGGTGCATGCAAACGCCACTATAATTTATTGCGTAAATTGCCTTATTTCCTTAAATTTGGATACTTGAAGACAACTATAAAACTGAGATAAAACGTCATTTCGATGTTCAATAACTTCCATTTGTAAATTATCGTTAACATTCTTTATGTTCACTAGAAATTGATTCCGGACAAAGTAATAATTTCAATTATTAAAATTAAACGAATAATTAATACATAAACAATAAAAAGAAATGTAATAATTTCATTTTTTTATCACGCATATAATAGTCATTAAACATTATTAAAAATTACTTTTATAATCGTTTAATGATATTATGAGTAATATAATAAAATTATTGAAACGTCTGGAAATTTAACAGCTTTTTAAGGTAAGAAAAAATTGACACATTTGTATACACTTAAATCATATCAGCGAACCTCGGATTGCCGACCAATGGTTTATATGTATAGCTTCCGCTTTAACACGGGTAATAACGAACTTCCTTTGCTCACAAAAAAACCAATACTTGTAAAAGTACAATTTGCGAGTAAAAATTACACGCGCACTAGCAAGGTGTGTAAGTTTCATCCCTCTCGCCGTTTCTCAAACCAAAATTGTTCCTCGTGTTTTGTGCGAAAACCTACACCGGTGAGACCGTATACCGTTCATTCGTCGTAAACGATTTCTATTCCGCTACTTCCCTCGCACCGCGCCGGAAAAATTTCGCTTCAGTTTGAATCGCGTAGTGTACGGATCATGTTCGAGAGCGTTCGACGTTCACCAGCTTATTTAATACGAACGCTCATTTCAAAAACCGTATGTGCCACGTTCGTCGTTATCCCGTCAATGTGAAATAATGCCTACTGGGACATTATCGGCTATTATATTCGTTTATCGGGTAAATGTTTATCAAACGTTAGATTCGCTTATGTCGGATACGATCGGCTGCGTCATATTGAATTGACAAAACAAATTTCATCATCTCGTACGTAATAAACAGTATACCTATACACACGTGCGCGCGCGCGTAACAAATTGTTACAATTTATCGTTAAGTTGATCGGCCCCACAACGCTGCCAAGCACAACACACGAACGTCGCATATATATATATTGTACATCGGTTCGTATTATCCTATTATTAGGAAACGAACAAACAATCGTGCGATTCGAACATTAATTAAACGAATATTGTACGCCATATAATTGTATTCGTTTTCATTATAAACTCGATTGTTCGTTAATATAATAAAATCGTACAAACTTAAATTACGTGCGTACGAAAAAAACAACGATAATTACAGCGACGAAATAGATAATATATATATATATAAATAATGACTACTAACAAAATGTTGGAGTACGAAAATAGCGAACGACAAAGGGCGGGTTATACGTAACGTGATATGGGTTATCGCTACTAATAATAATGACGTTTCTATTCTCGAATAATTTCGACGTGTACCGGCACGCATAACGGCGATCACGGTGCGAACAAAAGTCACACCGTCCGGTAAATTTTCGTGTTGTTAACAATAATCGTCCGCGTAATAAAAAAAATATATGTATATATATATATATATATATATATATATATATGTAAAAAACAATAGGGGTGTTC
>JAIPRN010000351.1:0-20720 GCA_025469175.1 Geopemphigus sp. TES_GeoC_2020 | reverse complement strand
GTAAAAAAAAAAATATATGTATATATATATATATATATATATATATATATATATGTAAAAAAAAATAGGGGTTTTCGTTTCAGCGTAAGCTCAGTCGACCGACACGGCGATCTTGGTGAACGTTTGCCGGACGTGGAAATCGACGGCGTCCCGGAAACGAGCGGCCAACGTCCGCTGCCAATCGTCGCCGGCCGGCTGGTTGTCCAGGTGCTCTTGGAACGATATCCGTTCGAACGTCAATCGGACCGACCGGAGCCGATCTAACGACGCGGCTCGGCCGACCGCGTGCACATAGTCCGCGTTCAACGGCAACGTTAGGTCCAGTTCGCGAAGTCGTTCGCAACCGGACAACATGTCCCGGACACCAGTTGCCGTCGTTTTGTCGCACTCCGTTAGGTCCAGACGGAGCACACACAACCGCCTGAGCGCGCCCACCCGGCGTAGCACGTCGTCCGTCACATACGGACACTCGCGCAAGCCCAACGACTGCAGTCCGTTGGCCATTTCCAGACCTGCAAAAATTACACGTTCGCGATTACTGGCCGTCGTCCGTGGTGATTGCGTTTTTGTCGACGGCGTTCGCGATAAACGCCCACAAGAAACACACGTTTCCCGGCGTCAGACACCACTTTGTTACGGTCGACGCAACGTCGCCCCCTCCCCTCATACCTCTTCAACAAAACTGTACGAAACGTCCGTTTGGCAAAACCGTTTTAGTCGACCGAACGGACTCGTATAAACGACAAATAGTATTTTTATATCACGCGCTTGTGTCGTTCAAAAATGTCTCGGCCAACGATCGTATAACCAACGGATATCACTATCCGACATATTTCGCCAGGGTACGGGTGTACCACAATGTACGTAAGCTCGTCCACGGACTTCTTTCAAGTCGTACATAAATAAACGTATTCTCCATGACGGTACACATAATATTATGTGGAGCACGTACTACGATGTATACGTGGAAATCGTTTCGGGAAGCGTTTATTTGATATTGATTCTTGTACGACATATATATATATATATTTGATCAGTGTGGAAAACATATCGACAAATTATACATCTATGATACTGGTGCGAAAAAGCCACGACGAGTTTGATCGATTTATGTACGGTAACTTTTTCCGAGACCCCGCACAATCGTTTCGTCTATTCTCTCTAATGCCGTCCAAGCGTTTACATTTAGACGATATTATGACGAAGACGCACCCCGTACGAAAATTTTGCGAAACAAAACGTCGCGTGTACCTCTGAGAAAACTTGTTCTTATCACCACTGAACTCATTGGACAATAACGCAAATTCGGGTTTTACACTACGACTAAGGTTCGGGTTTTTATGCACAAAAAATTGTTTACACGCTTGGGAGGAGGTGGAATTATTTCCGCCGTTTCGATACGGACACATTGAGGTTAGAGAATATTTCGGAATATCCGAAATACACGGGAGATATTTTCGTTAAATCTACGAAATGTAAATACCCTTGCGAGTCGACACGAAATTTGTTGTATAGCCCGCGATTATACATAACGAAAAATAATATTGATAAATCTTTCGATTTAAAATCTTCAACTTAATAAGAATGAAATTAATTTTAAAATACGTTAAAAATTATGTATATTATCGTTGTTTCGTCTAATTTTTCAAAAAAGTCTTAAGAATATTGGAAAATGTTTTGGAAATAATTTAACAATTTTAAAATCCGTCCGAAAACCGTATATAAAATTACGTTTATATAAATCTACACTCCCATTACTATAAAACTCACGGTTCGGACTTTCTTCTACGCACAACCGAACAGATGCACGGTAAATAATGTTTTCTATATTTACGCGATCGAATTTGTAATGATTTTTATTGTATTATTATAATCTGATGTTTTTTATCGGTATGTTATGATTTGAAATAATCGAACAATGAATAAAAACAAATTATTTAAATCTAATATAAACCTATCGAAGTGAACTGTACAATTCTAAAATAAAATATTACGTATTATATGTTCTGCAATCGGTTAAAATGATGTTAGATATCATATTAAATTATATATATATATATAGATTTGCATATCTGTCGACGATATTGAACACTGACTACTAACAACTTATTTGGATAGTTAAATCGAAAATACACGTAAACACATCCACGTATTTCATACATATTACTTTTACCGCCAATGGCCCATTCATGAGCGTTAATTGGAAATCGATTAATAAGGATAATTAAAAACGATTTCAAGGTTAACGTATTGTTTTATATCTTTTTTATGTCTCTGATTCGATTCTCAGATTGGCTTACGTATTGTTTCTTTATTTTCCGTGAAACGATAAAAAAACGCGATTTCGATTATAAAGAATATGGGGGGGTTCGTATTTTTTTTTACGGTCAGTCTCATGATTGTAGACCGCATAACTCTTATTCAACAATCGTGTATAAAAAAGATGTTTTGTATGTTTACGTTAGTAAATGGCGTATAAATTATAACGAAATATTATATAAGAAACGAATTAATTATAAATTACCCGTTTATTTTGAAAATGTTCAATCTTTATACTACACTTTAATATTTATATTAACATTTATTGCGAAAAATCGACGAAAAAAAACTTAATCTGCGAATTACAATAAATCAAATATAAACAATGACGTAAATTGGTATAAAAAGACAGGCTTCGTGACCTCAAAATATTATCTTGAGATCGTGTAATATATAGTATAATTTTGCAACCCAACGCATATTTCATGTATTTAAATAATTTGCGATACATGCTTTGTTTCAATTCGAATTTTAAACGAACGCTGTCATCTGCTCGTACGTAGATAGCGGATATTAGTTTCATCAAATCTCGTTTAGGAGATTAGAGCTTGTGGTAATCTTATTTCGTATTTGAATTTTGAAAGCAACTATAGTAATCGTCTTATTCAAAAAAACAATGTTCGATTTAATTCGCGTTCGACTGAAAACATTTGGTATTGGACAATAATAAAAGTTAAAATAGATTTAATTAAGTTTATTTTCCGAATAAAAACCGTGGGCTTTGTAAAAAAATTTCTGGATTCGTCATTAACGATATTTATATTGCAAAACATAAAAATACGTAAATATGTACACGATAAAACTTGTTAAGTATTTTCAGAACGTGGAACCTGAAATTACCAATTTTATAAACTTCAAATTTAAAAACAAAACATTTATTACCTTTTACCTCTTTATCTAAAAGAGCGTTATAATTTTATATACACTGTCGAACGTCGATTTATTTTGAATCGGTATTACTATAAAAAATAAAACCGAGCCACTATAATCTTAGCCCATAAACATGAACGAAATCGGAAGGCGCTAGTTTCACAAAACTGGGAGTGCTAAATACATCCAAGACCGTCTACGAAACTATGCGACTCTAAAATTCGAACGTTATAAACAAAATATTATTTAAAGTTGTACAACCAAAGGCCATTTAGAATAGCGTCTGATATTTACACGGCATATTTCCGTGTAATAATTTTACAGTTGCTCTAAATAGGACGTCTGACGTCAAGCGTTGCAGACAAAAGCACTTTTAATTTGTATATAAAAGTACAATGAAACGAATATAACCTCAAGGGTCGGCTCAATTATAGATAGTGGTTTTCTAATGGAAGTAGAAAATTAAATTGTGTATTCATTTAACGAACGCGACGTGAGTTAAAAACTTACTCTTCATATATGCAGACGTAGTTTACTGTAAAACCTCTTTAATAACGTAATATTTACCCGAGGCGGTAATAATTTACTAATAGATCGTAAACGTGCCAAGAACGAAATATCGTGCGATTGAACCATGAAAGCATGTTGCGAACCTAAAAGCGTGGATTAGAAATGTTTGAGAAGACGGCGGGCCGCAGACACTATAGATATCGGTTCTAAATGAGACGCTTAGATAAGGGGTGTTTAAGAATTTCGTTAAAACTCTTTATTCGAAAATGACGATAAAAACGACGCTGAGCGACGACGTTAATATTCGATCGCAATTACCGAATATACAAAAATACGACCATTTTCCATGTCCAAAACTGAATGTCAACCGGTCGATATCACTCGCCGTTCGAGGAATCTATAGGGAAAAATCGAAAAAAGTGTGGACACAATTGTCGACTCGAGTAAACAGGTGATAAGTAACTGTATTCACGACGAATAGTTCTGTTCTACGTGAACCTTCCCCCCGTATCGACATATAATTTGGACTTGCCGTTTAATAGACCGTCGGAGGTGACGTTGGACAGTCCGTGAATATCGAGATGCTGCAAGAATGGCATGGCGGCTACGGCCTCGAACCCGTCATCGTCCATCCGTCTGGCAGCATTCATGCGCAGCCTACGCAATTGGCGGCACTCGACGCCCAACCTTTTGTACGCCGACGACCTGAGCGCGGAACAGTCGAACGCGGTAAACGCAAGCAAGTCTTCGGGTAGTTGCGCGGCGACGGGTGACGCGGGCTCGTGGGCCGCGGCGTCGTTATCGTCGGCGGCAACAGCGGCGGCGGCGGCAGTAGTGGTCGAACAAGACATCGGATAAATGGCGTATACATGAGGCGCGGGTCGCCTGACCGTGATTCTGAACTCGGCCAGTAGACCGGCGCACGTGCACTCCACCAGGTCCAACAGCTCCAGCACGTCGCCGTCGTTAGCCCGATCGTACGAGCACCGGAGCACGGGCGGTTCGTTGTCGCAATAGCCGCCGGATTCGAGCAGAGCCGACACTACGTCGGCTACATCGCCGGCGGTCATCGTCACGTTGCTGAAGCACACCTGTTTGGCGCGGACACTGGACAACAGCCGGCGAATACCGCCGGCCGGCAGATCGGCGTACCTAACGTCCCGGGCGTAGCCCACGTGCAACACGTCCAACGTCGGGACGCCGACCATCTGCCGGCCATTGTCGCCGTTCGCGTACCGTTCGCCGGCCCACCGGGCCGTATCGCGCCGGTACAGCCGGCACGCGGCCAGGTCGAAATCGAACACGTCAGCAAAGTACAGGGACGACACGTGCCGCACATCGAACGTCCCGGTTATAGCGGCGGCCGTGTCTTGACCGCTGCGCACCAGCAACGCGCCGTCCGACAAGTACATGTGGTGCTGGGCCACGCGGCACAACCGATCCGAAGTCGCCGACACCTGCAACAGGTCCTCCGTGGAAAGCTTCCGGAATATGAACCGGATCATTTCCGGCGGCAACCGATCGAATTCGCATTTCGAACACGACCTGCGGACATAAACACAACGTTTTTCAGCGCCACTCAGTAGCGGCCGTCTTGTTTTGTTGTCAACGCGCGCGCGCCTCACGTCGTAATGATTGTCGCGCTGTTCTACATACGTTTACCGTTCGTTATCACGGACGACACCATACTCAACAATATTTACCGAATACGCGTGTGCGTGTGTTCGTGCCTTTACCGGCACAGTAGTACTCGTAAAGTCCAACGTCACTGTCGCGGGCCTAATACGATTTTTCCGAAATTGACACCAATAAATATGAACTGTACACACTGATATACTATTACCCTTTACTCCCGCGGTGTACGCTTTCATCTTCGACGATTTCAACATTCGAATACGTACACGGGTTCGCGTAACCTAATTATAAACGCCGATCGCGTGTACAGAGCTTTGTGTTCGTGTTTACCGATGCCTTATTCATGTTTCGAATTCGACTCGAATATGACGCGGCGAATAATTTCGTGTTCGCGTGAACTATCGTACGGTCAATAAAGAAATTCGTAAAGTGTAATAGGTTTAATAGTCAAATATTTATTACAGATCGCTGTAAAGTGTAAATTAAATCGATTTGTTCGGAACGGTCCAAAATGTCTCCTTAAACGACGGTCGACGTGCATTTGTAATATGTTAACGTAATTATTTAAACTTTTGTACGACTCGAATGCCGCGTGTAAATTGTCGTCGACAATACAATTATTATTACGGTATACTATCCAAACACGTTTGAATATTTCAAACTGCGTGCGTCGAAAGTCGCGATTTATAAATATCGGCCGGAATAGAGTAATTCCGTTTCGAAAATCGAAGTAGTATTGTTAAGGATAGCTTTTACTCGACAAAACCGACGTGTCAAAACGTTTTAACAAATCTCTTTGCAATATGACATTCAAGATTGGTTTTAATCCGCGAAGAGTTTTAAACTTTTTATATAGCAACATTAAACGAACGAAAGTAGATTATTTTTCGCACAATTTAGCACCAGTAAACTTTTAAGGGCTTTTTACTTTAAGCAGTTCTCTATCTGTCTTCCCTTCAATTTTCGTATGTTCGAATAATACGTTATAATAAAAACGAAATAATATTTGTAAAATGATCGACGGCACTAGCTAGACAAGTGTATTATATTTTACTCGATACGTCGTCGAAACAATCATATTTGACGGGGCGCATTATTTTATTTACGATGTGAAAACAACCAGTTTGCGTGCAATGTTTAGCCTTTTGACAACAATATTCCCAGAGAAAAATTGTACGCACGTATTGCGTCATCCGTAAAATTCTCGCCCGAAGAACCGTTTTCGATTCCGCGCGTTTTATACCCTACACATAAGTTACTCGGATGTTATTACCGTATATATTTTATATATAGTCATCGACAATGTAAAGGAACGCTTACTGTAGATTACGATTTATGCATTCAAAAGCCGTGATAACTATTGTCTTCGAATTGAGACTCGTATTTGACGTTTAACACGATGGTATCTCCTACACATTTGTAGAAAAGATAAAAGTAATGTTCTTTTTTCGACACTTTAACGTTTACACATTACGCCCAAGAGGATATATTATAAGGACTGCACTTATAGCGGATATATATATATATTATAAGCGTGTATTTTTACGGGAATGTGGACATTACAGATTCGTGTTTTTTTTCATTTCATACCGTTCGTGTCTATTTTGCCGTTTCATTTACCCTTTCCATTTTTTTTTTTTTACTGGTCCATCCATTTAATAATAAGCGCATTCCTCGTACGGGAAATATAGGGGGGATAAAAATCGATTTAGCGTATTATTTTAACAAACAATAATGTACAACGTCTGTTGTTTAAGTTACGAATAATAATAATAATAATAACAGACAAATAATCAAAACGTTGACACAACAAGAAACGTAAAACATGAAAACAATATGATGTATCGAGAATATCAGAATTCTATACTCGGTAACAATATGTAAACTTACCATTAATGATTTATTGAAGGTTAGTATAACAATTATTTCGTCAAAGTCGATAACATTGGTTCATAGTTCTACGTTTGATTTATGATAGACACTCACTCACCCAAATATACACACACGCACGCGCGCGCGCACCCGTAATATTGTATATATGTCACGTACACGCGTATGTCGAAAATCAATTCAAACAATATTCCAAAAACAGTTATTGATCGTTGAAATTTCATCCGCGCAGATAGCGTTTCACCTGACCATAGACTGTCATCAATGACACAAATGGCATTTATAACTGACATTTAGCGTTGGCCAATCAATCAAAATAACATCCAAAATAAATATTACAGAATTCGATCATTCGGTAATAACGGAGAAAATCGTTTCTACTATTATAGCGATTAAATCTGCGGACGACATTTTAATTTTTCCACTAACGATTAGTTATTTCGATTTTACAATCTTGAAAATATAATCTACTGGCGTATTCGTATACAAAAATCTAAGTGCGGGATGTATTAATTATAGGTGCGTGTCAATTAAAAGTGTCAATTAAGGCGGGAAAAACGGTAATCCCGAAATAAACGTAAGAATCGTATACCTTTAAATCCTTACGGGAATAAACTAATAATTGTTTTTTAATTCGATACGAGATTTACGTATAAACGCTCTAGACGGGAAAACAAAAGAACATTTCAGAATAAAAAATCGTAGACGGTAATTGTTGAACAGCAATCAATCGTTGTTACTCCTATGGAGGTAAAATTCGCGAAAATACGCGCGTTTTGAAAACCAACCAGTAAATACTAAATAAATAAAACTACTCGACTTATATTTGATAACTAATCTCTATAAACGTACTTGATGGTCTTATCCATTTGCGGTGGAGTGGACAATTACTTTTGGGTCCACGTACGCGGACGTGTTGTGTATTTGATTATTTATCGTGTATTTTGGTACACCGGAAGCTCGATATGAGTATAAGATGGAATAAAAAATTTCAAAATGTCAAAAACTTAAACGCTTTTTCAACACACTCAACTGGCTAGAAAACAATGAAAAATGAAACTCGTAACGCACGCAAACTGTATAATGTGCAGTAATAACCACAAATTGTACGGTAGTATTGGGTCGAGCGCAGCTCAGACGCTGTGCGATGTGCACACTGAATGAACCGGTCCAAAGCCGTCTCTTATATAGATCTTACGTAACGGTTTAGCCGCCGAAGTCGTTATCACGCCAATACATGGTATAGTAAATGTATCTAATATGAATCGACGAATTAAATTATTAGTGAAGGTAGTAGTGGTGGTGGTAGTGATGGTGGTAGGACGCTATATAAGTAACAAATGGGAAGTACTCCAAACCGTATTATTGTGTGTCGAACGTGCGAGCGTACACGATTTCGTTTTTGTTGTTGACCTCTACGACTTAACACGATTTATATTTATTACCTACTTCGAACGTAAAAAAATGTATATTATCGAAAACGATTAAACGTAATATTATTTATCGTACCGTGATATAGATTATATTGTAATAGGATCGTAAACATACGTATTTAAACGAATTATTTTCTTTTCTAAAAAATATATAAACCTATTTTTTAAATTCGTAACGTTAATAGATAATATTGTATATTTTCAATATCAAATATTCGTCTCTAAGCGAAATTACGTTAGACGTTATAGTAGTTACCTAGTAGTTTCGTTCAACACATAATCCAACCATTTCACACTGATACGCTGAAGGTCGATTAGCTATGAAAACGTAAAAACGTTAATCTCCGTAAAATACATATTTCATTTTACAATTAACGTTACTATTACACCGTAAATTGAAACCAATCGAAATATATTTATCATTATATTAACTGAGTACGGATTAACTTTATTGTATACAAAAGCGTAATAATAAAAGGAAACATTTCGCGTTCAAACAATAAACAACAACTTGCAGTAATCATCAGACCGCGAAAAATGAACAGTGCGGTAGCTTGAGCATGTCATGCCATTTTAAGTTTAATGTTTGGTTCTTATAACACTTGAGACGAAACAGAAAATAAAACGACAAAAACGCGCGACTATAATTCTCCAAAAGTTCAAAATGCTTAATAATTGAATAAATGCACTGTCTAAGATGTATTACAAATATCTGGAAATTACGTAATTATAGCGTTAATTAAATTTTAATCGCTTTACATATTTATAATTTTAATTATTAATTGTGTTAGTAATATTTTGTTTTTAAAATTCAAGTCATTTTTATCAATTACTTTACTATATAAGATATATATGTCACTCGTATGTTGAACACATTTTTCGTGAAATTGGTACCGAATAGTTACCACTTAAACTACTTCTTTAATATTTAAAATAAATAATTGTTTTAAGTGACCTAAATTCTCGGCCAAACAAATAAAAATAAAGAAGTAGTTTCTTTTAGAAGAATATAGGGTAGCTAACGTTGTGTAAGGAATAAAAACTTTAAAATATATCTTCCCGATTACCTAAAAATCAAATATTTACCATCCTTTATTATTTGAGTTTCGCGAAGTTAGTACAATAAAGTTTGTACCTTAAATTTTTTAAACATTAATTAACAGCGACGTATGAACCAATCGTTAAATATGTAAGACGTACAATAGTATTTGTAATTGATATAATAAATTGGTTTGTGAAATTCCATGTGAAATTGATCAAACAACGTATACCTGAACGACGATAATTTTATGATTTAAGAGCTAGTTAATTTGTATCGTTCAAGCAATCGTTTAATACGTATTACGTAAAATATCATCAAAATGAATTAATAAAGTATCCTTATTTTCATTATTTATCTATTAGTTAAATTTATATATTTACATACATTATGTATACAAAAATATGATATTACAAATATTAAAACGTTTTCGCGTATAATACAAATTAACGAATAAAAATGGTAAAACTATATACGCTGTAATTATATTGTATATATCATATTGTAGCATATAAACATTCGTCTTAAATAGTAAAATTGCAAAATAAAATATTAATAATAATCAATAACAACAAATCAATCCAACCACAATTTCTATTTGCACTTCCATAAATAGTAATAAACTATGTGTTAATATTTATTGTTTACGTAAAGTATTTAAATAAATGACAATTGATTGATAATATTAAAACGTGTACGGAAAATATTAGTATAGTTGTTCATTATCCACGTGGTTAATAAACGTTACGATTAATCGAAATGAATTTTATATAAGCAAATAATATGTATAAGACGTAATGGATTAACGTTGGAGTAATTATTATCGTGTTATGGACGTCTCCACAACAAAAATTATGTAAAGAAAATAAACAACAAATAGTTGAATTAATATATACTATATTTATTAAACATTCACCGCGAAACAGAATTAATTATGTCTAATACTAAATATTACGGAAGGTCTGACCGATGCTCTAACAAACACCACACACTCGATGCTCTGCAAATAACACACTAACTAGATTTTCTGAGACGAGGCACTATCGAAAGTTACCAAGAATTTCTTGGTACTTCGGATTATTTGATCATAATGTTCGATAGTGTCTAATAATTTCTATATAATAAAATATAACTATAATCGTTTCGTTATAAGAACGTTTACAATTATTATATAGAAACAACTACGATCGTTTAAATAAAAACGTCATAAAAACGTTTACAATCATATACAACTATATTATAGGCAATTATAATCATTTCCACATAATAGTGTTCATAACAATCGATTAACGATAAATTAACATTTTCGGTTTTCAGTAACACTTATCACATATTACTAACTTAGTTTAATTTCTAATTTAAATGATTTTTTTTAAATTTTTGAATTGTTAAAATGTATAGTCACGGCGACGGGTTATAAAATCATTTATTAAACAATTGACAATGCAAAAACGATATGATAGCGAAAAGTGAATTGGTAGGTTCAATTTGATTACCTGAACAAAGGGATCAAAGTTATATTATTATAAATCATTTGGACGTAATGGTTAATAATGATTTAAGAAAAAATTGTTCACGGTAAAATCGTGATCATTAAAAAATGAATTGTACATTATATTACGATTATGGTAATAATCGTAAAAGCTTAAAATTCGAAACATTATATCAACACTTGGATTATTAATTTAATAGTATTATTAAAAAATATAAAATCTAAAATTAATACCAGAAATACTTTAAACATTTATAGCATATTAACTGTAGCGAAATTATATTGTAATCCTGAAGATATCAGTACGTTGCCGATCCGTTTTTCTAATTACATTTTTTATTTCGAAAATAACGCGTCTAATTAGAATGTAATATTCGTCTGAACCAATGAATAAAATTTAACATAATCATAACGGTATAATTATACAGTTATTAAATATTTTATCTGTACAACGTAAAAATATATTATGACATTATGTACATGTGTAGTTTATCGTGTTTGAAATGCAGTTGAATTCTAATAATTTTAAGATAAATACGTGCCTTTAATATTATTACTATTAATCATAATAACGGAAACAAACTGATAAGTAACACATAGTGTATACTAAAATTTAAAAAAAATAATATTCTCAGATATCGGACATATATTTCACCAAATATCAATTTTTAGGATAATTTTTTACGTACGTGTGTACTTGTTATTTCATATTCATTTTTCAGTCTTGAAAACCGGTCTGTTGAAATACGGGTATAATAAAATCACTGATTTTCCAGTATTTAAAAATGGGAAAAAATAATAATGTAATTATCCATACAACATTTATTTTATCCTAATTAATAGATTGAGTACATATTATAGTTGTACAATTTAAGTAATTATTTAATGTACTCGTAGTATGTGATTTCTCATACTTGATTTGTATTCTTATACTAATAATATTTTTCGATATACAATTATAGACAAGAATAATTAACTTATTTGAAAATAACATTTATGATTACTATTTTAACGTGTTATTGATTATTGTATATGTGACAGTAAGTTTTATTCTACGATAGTTAAACTAATATTACATAAAATACGTATTCGAACAATGTACTTCATGTATACGATCATATAGGTTTTTAATATGCGTGTAACAATATAAAATATTCAACAAAGAGTGTTCATAATTTTATTAAGAACTTCCCAATGAAATATCTTATAGTGTTCTAAAAAATTATTACCTAAACTATTTAATAGTTTTTCTCGTTAATGATATTTTTATACAGCCAAACCGTTTTAAATCGGTTACATTGTTTAAAAATAAATCAAAAATCTTGCTCGCATATACATAGAATAAAGCGTATTTTATTTTTTCAGTCTTAAATTTAAAGAACCAGTTAGTATCATTGATTTAATAATGTATATTTAAGATAACTACCTATTATATAGACTCTATAAATAAAAATCTATAATATACAATATAATACACAGTTTCTTTTAAATTTTCAGGAATAACCATTTTATAAAAATGAATAACAATATTTTATTATTAAATACTATTTAGTCAAGTTAATATTACCTATATATAACATAACTAATATATTGAACGATTCATTTTATTTAATACTTTTTGTTTGATATTATAGATTTCAAAAACAATTAAATACTACCTTCGAGTTCTTATAAAACATATATTATATGACATGTAATTTATAATATATAACTGTATATTTTATTTAAGCTGTTATACTTTTAAGGCACTCATACTCATAAACCTCTCTACCCAAACCATACTTGGCAATCCACCTAGAGGCTTGAAGCGCAAATGGTGTCATTATTTATTGAAATCTAGTTAACTAATTGTTAATTATTACGAATTAGGGAGTGCCATCAGTGGATGGCTCCTTCTATCAAATATTTCACTCAACCTCGTTCAGCATGTACTCGTATTATGTTTAATTGATATATATATTGTGCATTTCAATTCAAAAATAAAAAAAAATATATTTTTAAGGTACATTTTATATTTTGCA
The DNA here is from genome assembly GCA_025469175.1 of Geopemphigus sp. TES_GeoC_2020. Classification (NCBI taxonomy): domain Eukaryota; kingdom Metazoa; phylum Arthropoda; class Insecta; order Hemiptera; family Aphididae; genus Geopemphigus; species Geopemphigus sp. TES_GeoC_2020. The sequence goes on along the minus strand of JAIPRN010000351.1, from coordinate 7,511 downwards.
ACGCCATTCAACTTTCGTCATTATATAAATGAAAATTTTAAAAACGTTAAAAATTGCTCGTAGTTAAAATGCTATAATATATTATTTAAAAATAACTTCATAGTAATAAATTCGGAACATAAACTGAATAATTATTTTATACCACAAAAATGTTTTACTTTTATAATTGTGTTATCGCTATTATTATAGCAAAAATGTAACGCGTAACGAATTAATTGATAAACAATCGATTTATGTTTTTATTTATTAATTAGTAAGTAGCGCTAATAATTTTAAGAAATACGAGTATGATTGACTATATGTATTTAATACGATGAATTTCGTTCGTTTTATTATATTTATTTTCGTCCTTAATAATTGTCAATTAAAAAAAAATGTATAAATAATGAATATTTATTTTAAGCATATTAGCAGTTTATAAGACATTATCGTTATATTTAAATATATTATTTCATCCAAATACTAAAACCGTAAAACTAAAAGTTTGAAGTTAAATTTATGAAATGTACCAATGAGAAAATGGATTTTAATTAACAAGGGAATAAAAGATTGCAACATTCTTATCTTATTAAAGAAACAGTATTAGTTCTATCTAAAAGCAATGAAAAACAATAAAGGTCGATTTAATTTAATTTGTCTCGTTAAAATTTAGATTCTGACGATAGCAAAGGAGCAATTGGTTTTACAATTATGTGTTTTTTATTGTTGTAGAAAAACATACTATTGATAGAGCGAAAGTTTTGTAAAAGTTCTACGTATTTGTCCAAAAATTTGAAATCAACCACAAATAATACTTTAAAGGAGACATTCTTAGAATTTCTTTACAACCTGAAAATGCAAAAGAATAATTGCAAAAATTCAACACATACCTTTTTAATAACATTTTATTCATATTTGAATAAATTATTTTATACTCGGAACCATTTTTACATCTTTTGAATACAAGAATAATAATTTATCGATTGTTACTTATTTAAAACAATAACAACACAATACTGGATTGCGTTAAAGCGAATTTATAAAGAATAGTGCCCAAATCACAATCTTTATCTCCTGGTTGTACGTTTTTTTTTCGTGATATTCCGTTATAACTTATAACTATTTTTAATTCAATAACAAACAATACTATTAACATTTTACTTATTTAAATTTGAATTTATTTAGTGATAAGTTTAGAAGTTAAAAATTAAAATATTATTGCTAAATAATTTTTTATAGTATTGAATACATTCCAAATAATATTTTTAAATGTTCGATGATATTTTTAAAATTGATTTTCGATATTGAATACTTCTATTATTATTAATTATTTTATATTTTTAAGACTTTTAAAAATAATTTACATTTTTCATTTAAAATTTATTTTAAAATGGCAACAAAACGTAGTTAGATAACAAATAATTGTATTTGAAACTTTTTAATTAAGGTATTTAAATAAATAATATCAAAAACCTTTTCAAGAAGAATTATATTAAAAACTTTAAAAGCACGTTATTTTTTAAGCACTATATTTATTTTACATGACAATTTGTTATATAAATGATGTACTTATGTATAATCAAAAATGCACGAAATTGCCCGTAATCACGACAAATCGTTTCAATAAATTGGAATATACCATTAGAAATATTACGAGCCAATAACATCGACAAATTAGTCAGAAGACATAAAATAAATTTAAAAATTATTTTATGTAATATAAAATCAATTCCAATTAGCCAATAATGAAACTAACGTGTACACTTAAATAAACAATGTTATTTGTATTTTAAAAAATTAATGAAGGCGTAAAAACTGGATGGCAGAGCAGCAATAAATAGCATATAAATGGTGTAATGAACCACCCGAATGAAGTTTAATCTGAACGAGTTAACATGATCAAACGCAATACAAAATGTTTATGATTATCTTCACATCTTGTATTATAAACAAGTCAGGAGTGTTATATATATATATATATCAACAATTAAAACTACAAAATATTAAATTAAATACTACAATCAGTTCGTAAATAACTGCAATGAATTTACGTATTAAAAAATGTAATTATATAAACCGTGTTAATTGGAATAAGAAAAAAATGGTTATTTAATGCGATAATCTGATCTACAGCAATAACGATCTTCCAATCTCCACTACATGTTGAGTTAAAATTATAACAATAAATAATATTATACGATAATGACGAGTGTAAACACGACCGCACAAGACAAATCCAGATAAAGGGTTAAGTGTCTATAAAGATATGACTAAGATTAAAAAATAAACAAACTAAAATAGTAAAAGCAAATTATTTATGTATAATTTTATTTGTAAAAAAAATAACGAACATATACGTTATACACTAATACTCTAAATTGAACTAAAAATCGGTAGGTTTGGCTAAAGAGGATATCCAAAGGAAAATACAAATCGGAAAGTCAACGATCTAACCGCAATCACCGTTATCGTGAATATAAATATAAACCAATAAATTGGCCTAAAAACAAAAACACAACAATTATCGTTCCCATTATTCGAATTACTAAATAACATCCGTACGTGTAGGTATATTATTACCGCTAATTTTGAAACAACATTATATCCAAGGATATTCAATCGATAGACGAATGTAAAAACTAATTTTATTTCCAACGCCAATGATACAAAAATACGGACGTTCTTTTAATTAAAAATAAGGCACACATACCTTATCGTTATTTGATTAACGTTTTTTATACTTCCATATTATTGCGTCATACTTATAAATTATTAAGTTAAAAAATACTTTTTCCTACCTTACGTAGTAATTTCAATTTAACGAGCGAGTAATATATTTGTTCACTGATGATAATGATTATGTTCAATAGTAACGTTTAATTTAACATAATAAAATATAGGATAGAAAATATTAAAGTAACTTTGATAATTTTGTCGTAAAATTATATGACTATGTACATAACGTTATCAATTCGTACGAAAAAGACCAATATTAAATAAATTCTTTAAAAGTGAAAACCCAAAATAAATATACACTTTTTCATATACCTTATCGTCGTAAAATTTTATTACTTTTTATAATACTGAATGTAAATGTTGTTTCACATAGTAAACTGTTTGTTCAAAAATAAAATATTAAACTTTATCGCTTAAACGTTTAATTCGTTCTTATTCAGTATTTAATTACTAAGCGAGTAATAAATACTATATATAATGTAATTTAAGACGAAAAAACAAAAATACTATATCACATTGGAGAAAATTCAATTAGTTTATGCGATTTTACAATTTGTAACTTTATGACTTATAATTTAGAAAAAATAAAGGAATTGTTGGTAATTATTCTATAACACTAAATATTTCGAAACACGTAATACCTAACGTGTTACTTTGTATTCGATATAACTACCCAAAAACCGTACTAGCGTTATATTTATACTCGTTTTTGTTTTCGTTATAAGATTTGTGACTTTACGATAATTATTTTTTCTTTTTCTGACCAATAAAAATTCGCAAAACGTTTCGTGTATAATAATGGAAGTCATTGAACACAGACGATTGGCACCATTTCATACGTAAACTTCGAGTATTTTCTAAAAATTCAACTACAAAAAACCATAATAAACTAGAGTATTTACAGACTGTTTTAGTCACTTACCTATATTAAGTTAATTTACCACGACAGTTATCAAACTGATAAAGCGGATCCCTTGCGTGATTTCCGAAAATTACGAGTATTTAATTGGTAATTGGTAAACCTATCGTATTGTCCCTTCCGTTTTGGCGTTTTCAGGTTTTTTTTTTTTGGACAACTGTATCGCTTTTTACGGATAACCAATCTAATTGTATCCATTTTACGCGGTCTTGTGTAATTCGTATGGACGGTTAATCTATTTGTCACGATATTAAACGCATTTGGATAATTTCAAATGTTCGTTAAATCGTTTAAACAACTACGATTCGTAACACCACTATTATAGACTGCGCTCTATCCGGATACATTCTCAAAACGATTTTCGTATAGTGTGTAATAACACGCGTTACGACTGATTCGCACCGACGTAGCAAATCGAGCCCCGACGTTGAAAAAAACATTTTATGCTTGTTCGCTTTTTCCGTTGAAAATAATACAGATGTTAAACGTTTGTCACCTTAAACCACTAAAACGTACGTAACCATAATAGACGCATAGTACCACACGGTTCCATAATATAACGATGAGAAAACTAAAAAAAATATATAGTGGTACCGCCGTATCCCAATGAACAACATTTTCCTCAATTTACTAAGATATTTATTCACGATTTCCACTAATATTACAATAATATGCGAAGGTAAACATAGAACGACCTCGCTTTATTTTAATATTCGTATAACTTGTAACTTACAAATACTTACCTGCGGACAATAGTTATGGCTGTAGATTGCCGTCGCTAACGAATAACGACGAACCGACGAGTCCCGCGTGGATTTGCCGGTAATCGTCGCAATAATACAATCGAGAAACAATCGCCACCGTTCGCTAGTGACGTACGTGTGTAATAACATTAATACGTCCGTTATCACCAACGGTCTAATTGATGAGCTGGCTGCATATATGTTTATCACGATCTAATATGTAAGACGTAAAGAAAAACGTCGATAATTGTTTACGCTCAGTTATAAATAACCTTAGTAAATGTTACGATCCGATGGCGTTATTATATTCAGGCCGTGGAGTAATTTTAGACCTACGGCCGGGTAAAATGTATTCCATTGTATATTTCCAAACCGACGCGTACCATGCGTGCCGTCCATCGATTGCGACGACTTTTAAACGCGCTTTACGTAATAATTAATAGGAAATAGGAATCAAGGTATACGCGAAACGTTAACAACGTTGTGCGTATACGTATACGACATACAGTAGTTTTTTCGGCACGTAGCGCCATTTCAAACAACCTTGTCAAATTCAATTCGGCTATTGATTTCGAACTTCTTTTTTCGCGTTCATTTTAAATAACAGTAGCGGTTAAACCGCACCGACGTATTGCGCGTTCAATTAAATGTTAACGGATAATTAAATATAATAAAACATTCGGCCGTCGCGCGACGAGAAGTCGAAAGAATATACTCGTCCGACGTTTAATTAAATTACGATTCCGATAAAGCACGTATGCGCCAAACACTATGCAAATTCCTACGAGAAACGAGGGTGCGGCGGAGACGTAACAGATAAAAATACATACTCGTATGTTCCGCGCGGCGATAACATTCAGTTAGTGTGTGGTCCGCGGCAATACAAAACTCGAACGTTTAAATTTCCACGCGTATTGTTAAAATTGGACGAGTTCTTCTCGTAATAAAAGAAAAATCCGAACAGTCTGGACTGTACATACGTATATACCTTAGGAAGTTTATCGGAAGTCGGTGGTATCTCCCGGAACGGCGTGCGTTTTTAACGAGAGGAACAATCAAACTTTATAAATACGTTGTGAAAACGCAAAAACGCGAAATTTACCGACAGTACTGAAATCGCTTCGTACGTAAAATGAGAACGAGCCGAACGAGATTGATCGGCCACAATACACAGCAATTTTTGTGCTTGCATTCTTAACGTTCGAGGTTAATCGCGTTATTTACGGCGTTTGTAATTTATTGTTATTTCAAATTCCGGTGCCGCGTCAACGTGTTATCAAAATAAAATACGGAATTCGAGTGAAACGTAAGACATTTGGCGAACGAAAATGTACAAGAATGTTATTGAAATCGGAATTCCTCTTTGCATTTTATAATTCTTCGTTATAATTGCGATTGGTTTAGTACGCCACACCGATTTATGTACACAAGAGTAGAGTCCGGAGGATTACGAATTTACGTCAACTGGAAAAACAAAAGGAACTACTTTTTTGTCGAGCCCGTACAGTTTTTAGTGTCTCGAAATTGGGTCATGGACCTCCTCCATATTAAGAAATACGAATCGTTTTAAGGCTGAGGAGTATTTCTTTTTTATTTTAGGCAAATACATTTATCGTCAACTAATTTACCGGCGCGGACCATTAACGTCCGGAATTCTAATCAGCATCGTTACTCACGTCCCGTAATATTTTTTTTACTTACCTAATTTCATCCCTAGAGACCAATAAGTTTGTATTTTTACCATATATATTATTATACGCGTATGAAATGTTAAATATTGTAGGAAAAACATTCTAAATGTAAGAAAAAACGTTTATTTATTAATATGAATTACGTTACTGTTTATTAAGATCATTGAGGAACATACGTAATAATATAAATAACAATAATATTTTAGAATAATACCATCGTAAATCACAATAACAATTAGTAATTTGAGACTTTTAAAATAATTTCGATAAGACCTGTGACACATGCGTTAAGAGGGAACAAGAGGTGGCTGAGTCATTTCAAATAAGTTAAAAAAAGAACAAATTCAAAATATTACGATCTAACCAAATTAATATTATTAAATATTATAAATATAAATCATATATTATTAAGCTAAAACAAATCATATTTCATAGAAAAAACGTATTTCCAAAGTTTTTTTTAAATATAATTATATTTATAATTTATTACGATAAATTATATTTTTTCCTTGAAATGTATAAGTACGTATTTTTATTGTAAATTGCGTTTATATCAACTAAAGACACGAATCTTTGAGTAAAAAAAATAACTGAAATCCAATAGTACATTATACTTTACTAATTAAATAATATTTTGTATATATTAATTTATGATGCATATAAAAATAAAATTCTAATGTATCTAATATTACAATAAAATTCTAAATTTTATTAATACTAGCATTCTTTCGATAAAAGTTTAGTAATACTTCAAAGTTAAAATAATTTTTAAAAAAATATCAATTAATCAAATATAAAAATATACAATTTAATTATATATTCTGGCCAATAAATTATACTATTATTATTATCGATGTCTGGTATTGAAATGTTATTTGCATATTATTATATACGTTTATAAATTGTTGCGTCCCAACACGGGACCCTGTACATAATTGCAATTTGAATACCAAACTCGTCCCAAATGAAATAAAATTTAATAAACTTATGGTTTAAAACAATTACTTATAAAACCTTTACAGTCCACTTCATCTAAAATAATAACAAAGATAAATTAGCATCTAAACAATTATTATTGTTATTAATATATGTTTGGATGTCTCGAGTAAAAAGAAAAAACCAATTTTGAATGAAATACATAATTTATTTAAACTTCATATGTAGTTTTTTTAACTTGATACTAGAGTATTCATTGAATATTATGTATATGTGATATATATATAAAAATTTAGAATTTTCGAAAAAATAGCCGTATCTAATTTTAATATATAGCCGACGAATTCTTCACATCCGATAAAAATAAAGGTTATGATATACAAAATATTGTAGCAAAGATAAAATAAACTGTTTAGAAATTCCACGCATCTGACTACTGACCTCGGCGTATTTCAAACTGACTTTAATTTCGTCTATTAATTTTACGTTGTTGGCACTTATATATTA
>JAIPRN010000350.1:82227-92394 GCA_025469175.1 Geopemphigus sp. TES_GeoC_2020 | reverse complement strand
TATTATTTGAAAAAAAAATGTATAGGTTATTTAAAAGGTCATATTTACTTATAAGCCTGTTACATAAAGTAAATGTATAAATGTAATATATATATATATATATATAAATCATACGAGAATACCTATATCGTATAGTATTAGATTTTGCCAATGTGCAAAAAAGCAAAAACGTCTTTTCATTTATATTGAGGTCATCGTTATTATTTTTGTATATGTTAATTATAATCGTTTATATATTCTTAATTGCATTGTAAAACGTGATAAGCAGAATTCTTTGATTCGACGATAGATACAAACAATACTATAATATAAAATTTATGAAAATACTGATACTAGTGTTTTAAACCGAGAACTAGACTATATAGTACATTAAATATATAACTTTATTCTTTTATAAACTTTAGAATAAAAATTTTTTTGAACTATCTTTTCGAATAAGCCCGGATATTTATTGAATAACGTCCCAAACTTCTTCGAATATTTATAACGCCGCTTATGTCAATGCTATAGAAAAATGTTTGGGTACAACACTGTCATTTAAGAACCTGTTCAAGAAATTCTTTCGATCAAAATAATTTAAATTGTTTATCCCTATTAAACATCCAACGTGATATTCGAGTGTAAATTTGTAATGTCATAGATCAACTCGCATGAACGTCCAAATTAAAAAATATAATTTTAATTTTAAACAAATATATATATATATATATTTATTTATTTATTTATTTATTTCTACACTTTCGATATTGTTAAAAATGTATAGTTATAATAATTAAATTTCACTAACTCGAGTAAACAACTCAATTTGTCGAAAATTATTATATAACCCCTCTCCCCTACTAAGAAAAACATAGATACACCTTTGGTCAACATAGTCGTTGTTAAATGTGTATTTATATATATATATATAAATAATCTTTCGAAATGAATATATAAGAGGAAGCATAGGAGTAGCGGCAATTATGGATAAAATGAGGGAGAATAGACTTAGATGGTTTGGGCATATTATGAGGAGAGAAGATTCGGAAACAGTAAGAATAGTTATGAAATTGAGTGTGGAAGGAAGAAGAAGAAGACCAAAGAAGAAGTGGTTAAACACGATTGAGGAGGATATGAGGATTGCTGGTGTGTGCGTCGAGGATGATCGGGAGATCGGGGCAAGTGGAGGTTTAAACTCTTAAGACTAAGGTGGCCGACCCCGAATAGATGGGAATAAGGCCAGGATGATGATGATGATATATATAAATAATCTAGTTAGCATATTATTGATATATCAAATATGTTTACAAGTCAAATAATTTTATAATAAACGACGCATTTATGCAGTATATAGCATAATGTCTGCTACATTTACAATTTTCCTTATTATCTCAAAAAAATATTTGGATCAAAGGTTTTATTTATGGTATAACAATTTTATTAATTATTATAAATAGAAAGTAAATCGAGTATATATTTTCTTGATCGAAAAGTCCATTCTTATTTTGAAATTGCGCGTACAAAATCATATATTTAAAAAGAAAATCGTTACAAAATGTCGTAAGTTCAAATATCTTTAATAATAAAAATAAGTCTAGATAACAAATATTGTAAATATATTTATTATAAGTTACCCTACGACTTATTATTATTACTTATTCGAATAAAAAAAAAAGATTTATAATTTTAGAATAATTATCATATTTATATCGATAATGTTTTAAAACGATATATTTTAATACGTGTTGACATCGTAAAATACTCGAGATTAAATTGACAGAAAGAATAACAAACACAGAAATACTGAACAAAATGAAAGATAAACGAGAACCACTGTAAAGTGAGAAAAAATGTGAGAAGAAATAAAAATGATAAGGCATCAATTGCGTCACGGTAGCTTAACGAGAAACGTCATAGAAGATGACATAGAAGGCTATATTGGAAAAGGAACACCAAGGATGAAGTACACGAAACGAATCACGACAAACGTGGATATGGATAGTGGACAGGGAGTCAAAGGAAATAAGTTACAAAAGGAATGTATGGCTAATTGCGCCGAACCAATCAAACGATTAATGACACGATAAGAGAATATTAAACATATTTAAGTTTCAGATATTGTTCATATATCGTTGACAATTATATAAGCTACTAATTTTTCGAAGTTATCTAATTAGTAAATAATTTAAATTGAACCCGAGAATAATAAATAAAATTTATATGGTATACACGTGATAGCGTTTATAATATACATATATCTATATATAATATTATCTACTGTATATTATTACTTACAAATTATAATTTATATTTTAGATATGGAAATAATTACGTTACATCAAAATAATAAAAAAATATTTACATAGGGACTGTAATTGTTATACTGTTATATTTATATATTAAATAGGAAAAAACTTGAATATAGTAATATAATGTAAGTGTATAAATGATCTTATTATAAAAATAATCTAAACGAATGTTTTTATAAACATATCTTAATGAAAATTCCAAATAAATTAGTAAACAACACTATACGAAATAAACATAAATTTTGGATAGGAAAAAAGTAATAAAATTCCAACTTGAGATTACAAAATATAATAAATTTTCTATTTCTTTGTGAAAATTCGATATAATAAAAACTATTGGTTTTTTAATACACATTTTAGAGAAACTTTAATTGCGTCAACAATTTTTGCAATACGCTTGGATTGAAAATGAATTCATTTTTTTCCACTTATCATAAATTGATCGCTTGATCAGCGGTATAGTTAATTTATTTCTGTCGACGTTAAAATAAAAATTGACACGGACAAAATACATTGCTCGATAATTATTTATAAACTTTACCGAAATCAGTGTAACGCGTCTATTCGCTAATCATTTATGTACTTCTCTACTTTTTCTCTAACCATAAACGCGAGTTTATTTTTATTTTGCGTTAAGTATCCGCTGTAGTTAAAAACCGTTTTGAAGAAACAGCCGAATTTATTTACAACGCCATCTAGTAGAATGTATTCGACGTTAAATGTTTAAAAATTCATTACCAGTGTTACGTAATAATTATACGTTTAAACAATTATTGTGAAAAATTTAATTCGAGTACACGCAAAATAATATCGTTAATCGATTAAAATAATATAAATAAACTTATTCGTTGTGTGTATGTAGTTATAATACTGTAATTTTCAAATAAAAATGATTATCATTATTAAATTTTATTGTGCAATTATGTTAAGATGTTATTACTATGTTGATTGCCGCATACCTATTTAAAATTTTCTGCAGTTATCTGTAAAGCCTTAATAATTATAATATATATATATATATATATATATTAAAATTACCTACGCTTAATATATATAAAAATTATAACTTTTTCTAAAAATTATATTTAAATCGTAAATTATAAGAAAATGTGTTTTTACAACAAAAATCTTTTATCTATCACTGGTTTATTACCGTATTGAATCGAATTCGTGTTTTATCTGAAGCTTTTTAATTTAAGTACTACCTACTTCGATATTATTTATATAACAGATCAAAACATATGAAAAAGTGTAAAACGTTTACATCATTATAGATATTAATATTACGAGCACTTCCTATTTTAAGGCTTATGTAAAGTGTATCTTAAACATTATCTCGACCATAATACGTAAAAGAACTGTTAAATCGAAATATTTAAAATCGTATATTATCTACGACCATAAAAGTAGTTAAAGTTTCGTATTTATCGGACGAAAATTAATTTTAGATTTTCAAATTAAGAGATGTCGCGGACATTAAATTTCAATATCGTTCGATTATTCTTAAATACTACTTTTATGGGGCACGTTTATTCCGTTTAAAACGAAATCGCGGTACTCGAATATAAAAATAATGATTAATATATAATTCGTGTTGTAATATACGTAAGAATTCTAATTTTCAATTATCTCCTTATACAAATACTTCTATAAGATATATTTTTTATTTCGTTTCTAGATTAATACACTAATCAGTAATCGTTCTTTTCTAAAATATATTTTTGATTTATGTTATTCCGTATAATACATGTCCGCGTATTATTGATATATTGTCAAAACGATCAAGTCGGCGAATATATTTCAATTTAACTCGATATCCAACGTGGGTTTTTTTTAATTTATTTTTTGTGTAAAACGTAACAACGAAAACCCCCTATTAATGTTTATTGTTTTTAGTGTACGTATATAAATATATATATATATACACAAATAAATTTGTACTACAGAGTTTTTAAATTTATAAAATAATTTTGGCAACCTTCTTCGAGAAGAGCCTTGAGCGCTTTAACATTCTACGGTTATCTGCCTTCATTGTAGCTTTGACGATGGCTATTTTAAACGAATAAAATAATAATAAATAAACGTGTTGTACATCGTCCTAAATATAGTTATTAAGAGCGAATATAGTTAATTACTTTCCATCGGTTCGCAAATGTCTCGTGAATATCGTAGGTTAACCGTAACGTTCGTCGAGTGCGTCTAGGCTATTATAGATTATAGATTATACGCGTTATTTAAAACCGTCGTTTTCGAATTAATTCAGCGACAACGAATTCAAGCTTCAAATCTCGCGTACGTGATTTTTTAGTATGCGTTCTATAATATATATACCTACCAATACAGATACCGTAAATCTCGACCTCGGTAGAATTCGTTCGGAAATGCGCAGTCGCGGTATTCGCGTTGCGTTATAATCTGCAATCTCAATGTGTACGTTCGGTCGATTTCCTTATTATAATAATTTCGAGGCGAATTAACCGACGTTCGAAAATCGGATAGGAAACCGAGTACCGTGCGACAAACGAAAAGGACGTGATTAATTAAACGAAACGAACGCGTACGTAACAAATTAGTGAGGAAATCGTTCACGAGTACGCGCAAGTCAGAGAAATTGGCCAACGTGTCAATCTCGGTCGCGCGTACTCGTTTATAAAATAAACAATATCGAAACACTCGTACGGTTTTCAAGTATAAATCTGTCCATCGACCTCATATGCACGCGCCGCCCGTACCGAACGTTAATTTTACGCTACAATGTTCGCGTAGTAGCGCGCGGGTCGAACGTAATGCTCTGTATAGATATACAACAGCAGAGTGGACCTGTATTCGATCGCGTTTTCTTCGCGCAACCGCGTATTATTATTAACACGCGTGGATAACCGTGTAGTGACGTCGTTTCGGTTCTCAAATAGATCCGCGAATTTTAAAACAAACGTACGCGTTCGCGCGCCTTACGGTGCCATAAAACGAAACCGTTAATATCAGTAGCTAAGATTATCGTCGATACGCCGTAGTGTTTGAAAAAAAAAAAAAAAAAAAAAAAATCGAAATTTTCCGAAATAAACTCCGTATGACGAATACGACGTGTCGCGCCCAAATATTCTTTTTTCGGTTCCGTCGGGACGAACATTTTAATCCACAATTCTAACCGTCTCGCTTTTCGGACGACTCTGGCTTTACGCTAGAACAATAATAACGAATAAGTGGGGAAAGTAACGGTGTTGTTGTGCGGGCAAACGGAAACCTCTCGAGTTTTAAAAATATTTCGGCGTTTCTTTTTGTAAACAGGACGCCGGTTTAGGGACTTATTTTTACGTGTTTACGTTTAAAACGTTATCGTACAAACGATAAAGATTTTCGATAAATTATTTTAAACGTTATTATCAAAAAGAAAATGCTATCGGTTCCGTGTTCTCAATTAGGTTTATAATGTATCGAAAAATATAATCACGCCTAAACGACGAAATTCCCGAACTTCCACGCGTACATTAGTTGTGTGGAATTTTCCGTTTAATCGATTATTGTTAGTCCAATATATTTGAAATAAAGGAAACTAACCGAATCGTCTAAAAAAAAACATGACCCCGGTCATCCGTGGAACGATTTACAAACGTATTAAAATATATTCATAATTTTTGTTTTTAAATCAAATAAACGTTCACGATTGTATTAGGAACCGTAAAATGTTCCGCGAGTTTACAAAACTCGTATGCGTTTTAGTCTTTCGGAACGTTAAGTGTAAATATAACTTGGCGTTTCACCGGTATTTTTGTTTGCTGGATTCGAGCGTTCGACACGACGCCCCTTGTCCGAAAGAAAAATTTAAATATCGCGTAATTCCTTATATACTGCGCGCGTTTATTTGTGTTTCCGCTCGGCCGTACAGGACGAATACCGTTCAATTGATTCGGCAAACGGAAACGTTTGACCGTCTAATTCCGATTGTTGTTGCGAGCGCGTTCGACGGCGACGGTAGAGCGTCAATATTATTTTTACCGGTCCGACATTTTACGCGTCCAAAAACCGATATGGTCGTGTCGGTAAATTTCGCGACGATCGATTGGCTCGTTACGAAATAGTACAGCAACCGGTGTAACGACAACTTTAATAATCTACACGCCACGGGTACAACAAAGTGGCGCTCCGTTTGACGAATAAACCGTACGCGAATAATTTGTACCAGACCATGGACAACCATCGTCAGTGACGAATCTTTGAAGGTACATATATATAGGTACTTAACGTTAGTCTTCGGTACGCGAAAATAAGTAAGGCCTCTCTACGACGCCGGAGTTAAATTACATACGTTCGTTACGTTTTTCTATCGACCTTGGTTAAGTTTGTCCGTGTTTTTTTCGTTTAAAAAAGCGAACTCTATAGCGAAAACGTCCGTTGACCCGTTTCCGCGGCTCGAGCGGCGGCGGTCGAAACACGAGGCGAAACAGACGGCGCGCAGAATCCGAATAATCGCGGAACGTTATCGCCGCCGAAATATCGCGCGCGCTTATTACCGCCGCCACCGCCGTCGCCGCCGCCGCCCGTAAGGGGCCGGACCGCCGTAGTCGGCGTCGTCGGTCGACGATCGGACAGCGCGCCGCCGCTGCCGTTAGACGCGGTGGCGGTAACGAAACGAACTAAAAAAAAAAACCGTAAAACACGAGCTACGCGCCGCACCGCAACAGTACCGCTCGGCGTACTTGACAGCGCACGTCGAAACGTCCGCGCGCGGTCGTACGCACCATCGGGGCTGTTACGATTCGTTCCGTTTTCACCGACGTTTTAACGCGCGTCGACGACAACGACCGTACCGCGGTGACCAATATATACCGTAGTCGTTACCACCGGCGCACGCGGACCAGCGCGCCACGACGCCCGCGATTGACCGACGACCGCACACGCGCTCGCGTCGTCGACCGCAGCCGCCTCGAAGATCTCCGCGTCGTCCGTCCGTCCGTCCACGCCACTTCGCGTACGACACTCGAACACACGCGGCCGTGTTCCCGTAACCGTCGCCTACCAGCACGCGTCTACCTCCACACATGGATAGCCGCGAATATTGGGTGTTCGGCTACGGGTCGTTGTGCTGGAACCCGGGTTTCGACTACAAGGACTCCATGGTCGGCTACGTGCAGGGTTTCTCCAGGAAATTCTGGCAGGGCAACATAGCGCACCGAGGGACCAAGGAAAAGGTATAATAAATCGTTCCGTCCGGGCCGTTTATACGGGGTAACCGTTTAAAAAAAAAAACGCCCGATTAAATCCGTTTCGGAATTGGGGAATGACGAAACGAAGAATATTACGCGCGAAAATGTCGGTTACCGGGTATAGGTTTATACCGGTCGGTATAGGTTTATAACGCGAACGAGGCGCCGCCGCTGGAACGGCTGACGCAATACTTTCATCATTTTTCTCCCCATATGCGCCAGTCCGGTTTTCGTTATTTTGGGAACCACTGTCAATCGCGCGCCGCGGGGTAACTCTGTAACGGGTGCACGTTTCGTCAACAACCGATTACCGCGTCAACCCTATTACGGGGCGCCGCGAGACGTTTCCGGCCGGACGACGGGCGCCGTCGGCGGACTAACGATTATTCGCGAAAACACATGCGCGACGACGACCACTCGACGAAACCGTGTCCCCCGTCTTCTCACGGACGCGCGCGTGTACAGGAGGCGCCGTTTAAGAGCACCCGAATCGATTTACGCGACGGAATCGATATTGGATTTCCTCCGGTGGCCAGAATCACGCGAGTAAGAGAGAGAGAGAGAGAGAAAAACACACGCGCGCGTATTATTGTAAACACTGGCGCGTCTACCGTGTACACAATGTTCGTACTGTCGCCGGAGTTTCTAAAATATTACGTCGACCTTCTGGTTTTTTTTTCTCGCTCTCTTTCTACACCGGCTAGGCAATATTATTGCCATTAACGTCGCGCGCATTTCCCGTGTCACTCTCGGCTAATAACGTAATTGAGCGATCGTATGTCACCGCGAGTGGTTCTCACTTTTGCGGCGGACGATCGTTTTCGCGTTATTCGTAAAAATTCGGGATTGTTCTTCTTTCCGCAACCCGAGTTTTCCCCTCCAATATTTTCGTACTGCTTCCTCGTTGGACCAGGAAGCTCGCGCGTTTCCTACAACATACGATACGCGACGAACCGTGATTGTTTTCGCAACGTTTCGTTAAACCCGTCGCGAAATAACCGAAGTCAATTCTTCGCGATTGTACACCGCGTATTTTAAACGAACTTGTACAATTTCTCGGCATTCGTAATAACGTTTTACGTTCGTTTCGGTTTCGTTCGACTCCGTGTTATTATTTATACACGCGTTTTTATATTCGCTTGTATCGCGCGTACCCCCTTTCACTGTACGATATACGTACGCGCGTGCGTGTTGATCGCGTACGCGCGTACTTAACACGTTTCGGACATTGAAACGGAGAGAATTGTAGAGACTAATCGAATACACGCGCGAACGACGACCGTTTTGAAAGTTTTACGTACGTTACCATCGGTCGTTCGGTCTCAATCTCGGGTCAATAACGTGACCGAAGTCCCAAGGCCGCGGAATTTCGAATAAACGAAATTCTTTTAAAAAACCAACCGCCACGCGTCTACGCACTACAACCCGAGCGAATTGTTCCGAACGTACAACGCCATATAATTATGGCCATTATGCGATACCAATTATTAAAACGTTCGATTCGAATGTTGGATATTTACCATTTAAATGTCAATAATAATACACGTGGTGATAATAATACTTTTTATATCCGTCGTACTTATTAGCTGTCGCTGATATACACACGTCGATGTTCTGTTAATTAGTGAACAACACTCGAACAAACACAAAATGTTTTTTGATATATGTTTATATACCTGTTTTTTACCAAGTTATAACTTATTATAGCCATGTATCGAAGAAAAATTGTAGATTAAACAAACCTTATCCGTATTATATTAATCGATTAGATTCGTCATAAATTATTCTTTCTAAATTACGTAAATAAGCGTAGAATTGTGACGTATAAGCCATTTTACGAAACTAAGCTCCTATACGCATGTACAAATAATAAAGAAATTTGGCGTTTCGTAATTTACTAATTTTATAAAAGAAATTTTTTTCCAACGAATCGTCGTGAATAATTTCTATTTGCAACCGTTTTCAATACAATATATATTACGGTTAATTGCAGATTTAATTTTTCGAACGTTTCGACGATTTTTATACCTAATAGCGTCATTAGTATTATAGAGTCAATGCGTAGATAACACGTTTGTGTATTGAACACATTTAGTTATATATTATCTATGTTTTAAAATTAATTATAGATTATATGTGCTATACATAAAACGATAAGGTGAGAGAGTAACTAACGGAATAATGATAATTTATGAATAAAAATTTATTTTTCGAAGGTTAATTTATGCGTTAATCAAATTGCTAATTGACAATGTTTTTAGACGACAAACAAAAGTAGTTTATATTGGATAAAAAAAGCGCTTTGAAATTTATCGCCTATTGATGTTTATATTAAACGAGCGCTATATTTTGTACAATTTATTTAGTATTAAAAATAGATTTGTGCGATTACTTTTAACAGAAATATAATGGCAAAATAATTATTGATTTTCTATTAAACTTTTTAGAAACGCTATATAATGAAAACTTAATAATAAAAATGAAATGCGTTGTAATTATATAAAATTATTTATAGAAGATAAAAAATGTTCGTGTCCTCGATAAACCTACCCAATATTTATTGATTTTACGTTTATATAAGGTGGTGCAAACGTCTGTAAATTACTGCGTAACTCTTATAACCGCTTGATTAATGGACAGTGTGGGGTCACTTTTTGATTAATTATATATATATA
>JAIPRN010000350.1:59647-82127 GCA_025469175.1 Geopemphigus sp. TES_GeoC_2020 | reverse complement strand
TATATATAAACTATATATAAAATATATAATGGTAGAATTATAACTGGTTATTATGAAGTATATAACTCGATCAAAAGTTGTAGTATTTGTATACATTAAATAAAAATATTCGTTAAAATAAAGTAACAATGGGATTAGGATTTGTTGCACTTTTTAAAAATACTCGTAAGTAAGAAAATTATATTTAAGTTCAATCGATTGTTTTCATTAATTCAATATGTTTCGGCGTTTTTAAATTCGAAATGTCGGCAAAAATTAAGCGAATTTCTGTATTAAATTATTACCTTTGTTACGAATCACGGTTCAATTTTACGGTTTCTGTTCGATTACTAAATTTTAAATAGACAACGAACACGTTTTCCTCGCTCTTTCTTTTCGATCGTTCAAAACCAATTCCAGGCGACGTAAAATACGTGAAAATACAAATTGATTATTATGTAAATACGCGTAATAATCGAGTTACATAAAAATATTGGAACGAGTCCAATAAAGTCTGAACAGAAAATGTTTTTGTTCGGTTTTGAAACACAAAGCGTCGAAAACATTTGTGGGCTACTTAGCATACAAATATTTTCGACGGTACACCAACGTTTTCGCTAAGACTTATTTTTGTTTTTTTCGTCACGCGCGTGGGACTTGGGAAATCTATAGAGTATTTAAGTCCACTGAATACCAACGTTATATTGTACCGTGTAATATGAAATATAATAGACGTCGGTGACTTTTATAGTATCTGGTGGTACACGTACAAGTCTTGTTCCAATATTCGTCATAGTGAATTAAATTAATCCGAAACCGTCGTTATTTTCACATCGACACCGTATGTTTTTTTTTAAAAAAAAAAGTATATAATAGACACACTACAAAGTCCAACAATAAAACGCGCTAGTCATCTTTTTGTTCGTTAATTGTTGGAGATACAACGAATTGACGATATGGTACGACTCGAATAATAATATTGGCCAAATCGTTTAGTCTATTTAAAGTATTTACTCGCTATTGCGAGTACGGTTATTTTGAATTCAATAGGTTCTACCGATTGCGCTATTCGTTCTATTGATAACGTATTAATTAGTAAACAACTACAAAAAACATCAAAAACAAATGTGACGTTCAATTTATGTAAACATTCGCTTAAACAACTTAAAACAAAAAAATCGAATAACTTTTTAACGAATTTTCTTAGAACAATATGATTTCGTTACCATTAATCATTGATAATATATTTACGACCGATACTCGCGGTGAAAACAACCGATGGTTATAATATGACAGTCGAATGCCGATTAACATGAGTAATGTGAAGGTGAAACAAATGTGTATTATAAAAAAAAAAAAACGAAAGGCAAGGTCCAAGAGAATAATATCGTCTTCGCTGTAGGAGTCTATTGTTTGAATTTTTTTTTTGTACCACCGGAGAATTGTGTGAACATACGGACATCACAATATGGTCTTCTTACTCAGACACCGTATTATTGTTACTATGATGACGAATATGGTTCAATCGTAACTATACGTCTAATACAAAGACATTCAGCAAACACTTATAGGTGCGTATATAGATATTCCCATCGTCAAAAAAAATATATCTATATATGTTTATTGTCCCATCGTCCTATCTATTCACATGTATATTACGTTTAGATGTATATTGGGTTATTGGTACATTGTTATCAAAATATAAACGAAAAAACATATTATACTTTTTACTAACTTGGATTAATGTTATATTTTTCAGCCTGGACGTGTGGCCACATTAGTAGAAGACCCTGAGGTAACTAAATTTAAACTTTAATCTTCTCTATTCATACACCCGTTCGGAGTACATTTTTTACCTAACCTATATATATATATATATATATATGCGCGCGCGCGAAACTGAATGGATTTCCTTTAACCGCATTCCGTTCGGTAAATATATAGAAAGAACGCGTGTCCTTCGTAACAAACTATGCAGTTTGTATGTGCGCGAGAGAGAAATGATTCGCGCGTAATGTTTATAATACTATATGTTATTATAAACATACGCCGCGTATTCATACGGGTATTAAAACGACCTATGCGTTTACAAACTAGGAAACACGCCATGTAACGAGAAATCCGTTCCAATTCTACGTATCTAGTCGAAATTACAATATGGTATACGCGAGATACCGAGCACGTAATTATTAATGAATAATATCGCTGATATATCAGTAAAAAAAAAATGTACCTAATAATTATCAATTCCTGTACACGAACTATACGAGGAGATTCGTTAAATTCGCAATAATTAGCGATATAACCGTCCCGACAATTATATATATATTAACAACGTTAAATTACCAGACACACGTACTACACATAGATGTATATATAGTATACATGGTTATACGTACGCGCAATTAAAGCGACTAACATTTTTTCGCGAAGAACAGAAAACGTAATATGAACTTGTATACCGTATTAAAACGAAAAAAACTACTTTAAACCGTAAACCTATACTAAACAGTTTGCCCGATTTATTCGATCGATGGCATCGTATAATATTAATCGAATAAGTATTACAATTATGAATTATAACGCGGAACTAACGTATTTTACTGGCAATTGTATTCTTGTTTAGGAATAAATTAATACGCGTTAAAAATAATCGCAATATTTACGTGTTTTTTTATGTAATGATAGCTACGAAAGTATTTGCCAACACGTACATAAGACGTTTCAATTGATCCAGCGTACCTACTAAACAACAAATTTAAAAAGTACACATAGAATTTATCTTATTCGTATATATATATATATATATATATATATACATAAACGAAAATGTGTTTAATCTTATTTCTGATTGTTATATAACCTGATTTTGGTTTGATAACAAATTCCGATTAATCTAAAAATTAATTTTTACAAATTGTTCGACTAAATAATATGCACTTTTAGACTACGTACTACGCGCGAGATTTGTTAAAAAAAATAAATACTCAGACTAAAATTCCTGCAGATAATCAAATAATTTTATCGTCAACCTGAACATACTAAATAATAAAATGAAAATAACGTACACGATATTTTGATATAAACTTAAGGCTATAATCAACACAACAAATGGTGTAAAGTTCACGTTAAAAATTAGAAACGTTGTACATGAATATCGACAGACAGCGTTGCGTGTACCACAAATTAAATTTATAAAAAATACGTACGCTACGAAGATTTTGTAAAGAGCTATTCCGTTGAATATGAAAATACGTTAAGAAATGGCGGCTTTTCGATTAAAATCGTTGTATCGAATCCAACGGACAACATAAAAAAGGAGATCCTGTTCGAATAGTTTATAATTTTTGTTCGGAATTTATAATAACACGTTTTACGCGATGGGAAGGAATTGTTTTTTGAACAAATCACATCATGTACTGTCATTTTGACATTTTTAAATTCCGTCGCCAAAATACATCATACTTTGTCGCGAAGCATCGACCATGTCGAAATATACAATAAAACGTATGAATTCTGAGTCTATAATACTTTTGATAACTCGAGACCATTAAATATGCAAACTCCTACAATATCCGCCGTTCGTAACTATTGTATTCGTAGGCCATAATTCATAAGTCCGTATAACGTCGAAAAAATTTTATTAATCTATCTATAATTTATGCATATATATAATTATGTGCGCCAAGCTCAATTTTGATTACGACGCGTAAATCTAACGTTGTTGTTGATTTTAATCTATTCGTATAAAACGATTATGAAATTTTTCAAAAGATAAACTCCTCCGGATAACCAAAAGATACGAATCGATGTTTAAAAATAGACTATTTGATGGTATGAAATCGGATTTTAGTTACAACCGTGTTTGGTATACAATCGACTAGGTGATTAGTAAATAGCTATTTGGGGTTATTTAATAATATCTTTATCTAGTGTGCAGAATGAACGCGCTATATTATGATAGATACAAGTTTGGAATAATATATACATATAGTTTGAAAGTATTACGTTTGTTATATAATTTAATAAAAAATACTTTAAATTATTAGAGCGTTTAATTTTAATGAGTAGATGAAGAAAAGAACTAGACACGTGATTATATTATTATAACTATGTGTATATAACGCACATCTTATTGTAATAGATAGTACGTATTATAAAAATAATAAGTCGCTAGAAATTTCTTGAAAAACAAAAAATAATTGTGAATTGTTCTCGAGCACGTCATGGGTCAAAGTATAGGTTTTATAGTTGTGTTTATGTGTGTGTGTGTATAAGACAGTAGCGTTTATAAATCAAAACCCGGAGAGCGGGTTATATAACCTTGGGAGGGCTTTAAAAATAATAATAGACATTATAAGACCAAAGGTTTCCATCCCAGTACTATCAAATATTACAAGTCCCGTTATTTCTAAATTAAGACCCATATAGGTTACAAAATATAACGTGAATCGAAGTATCGATCGCGTTCTTTTGAAAATTCGATTCCTTTTTAAAATTGTCAGGACACTTTTTTTAAATATATAGTGTACGCGATGCGCGCTTACGTTTCTTCGTTTTAATTTAACGAAATATCTTTACGATTTCTTACCGAAAAAAAAATAATAATAGTCGTTGTTTCGTCAACGAAGGGTTATTTTGTATACACGCGATAAGAAATTAATTGTAAAACCGCCACGCCTATATTCCGCTATACGTTCTTTATTTCGTACGAGGCGTAAATGTTGACGTTTCCAATAGCTATGGTATATAATAAATTATATGGACGTATTGTGTAATTCCGCCGATTACAATATTCCAATTTCGACGCGTTAACTGTAATCGCGTTACGAAATGTTCGCAAATACTCGGCGAGACGCCGCCGCTTGAGGCGAACTGAAACGCGCGGATAATGATACGATATTACGCACGAGAACGGCACAAGTATCCGATTCGTTTGCCGGGAACATTCGAAACGGTCGATGGTGATCGTGAAGAAAATAAAATAGTCGCGTTGAAATAGAGACGGACGCAGCGTGTGGAAACGCAGTCGCACCGATACACGCCCGAGTTATAGTCGCGTTTACGCGCTCCTATAAATAGTCGCGGGGTCGTTAGCAATTTTATGCGGGACGAAAAAGGTTGTTATCGGTTCGCCGGCGCAATACACGCGATCGTCGAACAATTCGCGCGAGCGCACGCGAAAAATAATTATTATTCCTTCTCCGTCGTCTACGAATTCGACGACAATTGAATCGGACTTGCATCCCCGTTTGGGACCTGAACCTTGAAACGATCGGGCTATATGTATATATAAAAATTCAGTACGCGAGTTTAAAACGCCCGTTCGCCGCAATTGTTTGTTTCATTAACGAAAATTTCCGTAATACGGACCCTACACGCACGCGATTTCAATTCGATCTTGTTACGCGTATAACGTCATATTTATTATTGCCAAGCCTGAGCCAGTCAGTCACAGAGACGGCGCGTGAACTTACTATTGTATACAAAACTTCGATACATCACGGTGCGAGAGTTTAGGGTTGTGAATACTTAGGGTTGACGTTTAAAAAACAAATAAAAACACTTAACGAACTGTTTACGTTAACCGGACGAAAAAACGTATTTGTTGTTTATCGTCTATTCGCCAGTCCCGCTCATCCCTTATCGCGACTATTTAACATTTTCGACTCCTGCGCGCTACGAATTATTAACACGCCGTCGCCGCCGCCGTTTTGGGCGTCCCGGCGATGATCCGTTCTTTTCTTTTCCATACAAACCCTTAAGGGTTTCATCCCCGGGTACTTATTGAAACATAAACATGCGCGCCCACCCTCTGTGCCCATTAAAATCACGCGCGAAAAATATATCCCCCGATCCGTGTTCTCGAGTGTTTTTTTCCCGACGAATTCTCGGCTACCGTATAAATCATAACAACTACCTGTTCGAACACCCGGTAGACGTAAAAAAAAACCAACCAAATTAATAACGTTTTTTTCAGCGTTTTCACTGGGAGGGAATCCAGCCGGGACGTGTAATATACATAAAACGAATGCGGATAAATAAAACTGCAACGATACCGCAACGCTCGTTGTATTTAAATAATACGTTATATTAAATCTACAAAACACCGCGTATTCAATTACGTTTGAAGGACTTCTCTTTCATATTTATATAGAACTTCGTCAATAATCTTTTTATCCGAGTATTACTAATGTATATACGTATAACTAGAACGCGTTAAGAACTTTTTTATTTCGCGTATACGTTTATAAATAAAAAGGTTATTATTTCTTACGAACCGTAAATGGAATTTAGTTAGTTTTAATCGCAATATCGACTGTAACGCTAACGTATTATCGAAAATCGTCGATTTCACGGGAAATAAATATCGATTTTTTTCGCTAGTTACGAATTACGGACAATAGGTTTACGCGATAAAATTGAAAAAAGAGGGCGCCAACGACAGATAAAAAAGACGACAACGACACTTTTTCAGTTTGATTTATGTATCTGGTCCCGTAATTGAAATCTTTGCGCAAACGACCGTTTGTGTCCGAAGAAATCCCCCGGGTATCTGAATTCATTTTTCGAACGAAAGAATTTCGTAATGAACTTGAAACCTTTCCGGGATAGTTTTATTTATATATATAGGGCGTAGCAATTGCTAATACAGCGTTCGAAATACGTCTTGCGGATATGACGAACGTAATGACATCTTAGCGGAACCTCATATTCGTAAGTCCAAACCGGCGTTAAAATCGACTTAGGCGGGACCAATTTAATTTTCGCGAAACCGTCGTGTTCTCGTACTTTTCGACGTCCGTGTCGGTTACCAAAATCCGGAATACCGCGGTGTGTTGGTAGAATATCGTCGTCGTGTAACACCGCCGGGGAAACGGCGCGTACGCGGATCTTTCTTCTCGATTTCTCTCCATTCGGCGGGTACCGGGGACGAGTGTGAATATAGGCCGTAGCGAGATTACGACCGTCGGCAACGTCGAACGTTATCGTCCGCGGCGGATATGTACCAGAGGGAGTATTTGTAGTATAGGATGTGACCCGACAAGTAAATCGAATCGATCCTTGCGGAATCATTCCGGCGAGAATTGGAAATCGAAATACGGACGGATTATTCGGAGACCCAATAGCGCCGTGTACGTGGCCAGATTAGATACTAAATCTCCTCCTCCCTCGAAAATGTTAATAAAATACTCGCCTATAGAACGATAATAGCGCGAACAAAATTGTTAAAAAACAATATTCCGGCCATCGAACGTTCGGGAGACGTAAAATAACGAAACAAGAAGCCTCCCGCCGCGCGCGCTCGAACAAAAACCATCCGGAACGGGGGATGGGGAAACGTAGTGATTAACGTGATTTTTCACGCGGTCAACCGTAACGAATGTGCCTCCGTCTCGTTGCAGGGTTCCGTGTGGGGCAAAGCGTTCATGTTGCCGGACGAGACGGCGTTCAAGTACTTGGAGATGCGCGAGGTGTACCTAGGCGGTTACGAGATGCGCAAGGTGGACGTGCGAACGGACGACGGCGAGCGGACCGTGAACGCGACGGTGTACGTGGCGACGGCGAACAACGGCCAGTGGCTGGGCGAGGCGCCCGTCGATCAGCTGGCCGCGCAGGTGGCCACGTGCTCCGGGCCGGCGGGCCACAACGCCGAGTACGTGATACTGTTGGCGCGATGGGAACGGGAACACGCGCCCGTGCACCGCGTGGACACCGAGCTGACGGAGCTCGAGCGGCTGGTGATCGAATGGCTGGAGTCGATGGGCGTGCGGCCCGAGCACGTGCTCACCAGCAACCGGCACACGTTCTCGTCTATGGTGCCGGAGAAGAAGCTGAGGTGTCTGAACGTCTAAGGACCGCGCGGTTGGCATACAACGCGCACGCGCTTTAACGTCGTCGTAACCTAACCGCCGCGCTACACACAATAAACACAATTATTACAACCGAATCGTAAATGGCGCGCGTCGTTTAGCGGCCAATATCAAACGAATACCGGTGGACGATTTATCGCGCGCTACGCGTCCGGTGAGACGACGACTACCTCTGTACGCGTAACAACGATCGAACGTTCTCAAAAAACAAATCGACCGCTCGTTTTCGATTCGCGCCGATCCGACTACGTTCGAGTACGAGCGGTGGCGTATTTATGGGGATAGGCATTTCCGTCCTCCGGAAAATATTCGAAAATCTTGAACGTTAAACGGGGTGTCGATAAAATACAATCGCGGGTAGTCGGTTTATTTTGTTAAATTACAACGAAGAAAACGAATTATTTTAACGGAAGACGTTTTTTTCTTCGTCCTTTTCGTTAATTCGTTTTTTTGTATAAAACTATTTACGAAATTCTAGTAAAACCGATGTACGATAATATTTCGAAATTATTTCGTCGTTACGACACCACCGCTCCGCAAAAAAATAAGGTTCGTGAATACGCCACCGAATACGAGGATGCACGCGCGCGTATTAACGGATCGTTAACCGTTAAAAACAGACAAAATCTCCCCGTCCGAAATTCGCGTAGAATCGAACAAACGATTTTAGTGAACCGAAAACAGGGTTTGTAACATGTATACCATACGCGTACCGTTTTCTTATAACTCGCGTTTATAATTGCGAAACCGTCGTACAATTATCCAACGCGTATTTTTAAATGTTCGCGGTTTTTTTTTCCGTTCGTTTCCCGTACGCGACAATAGCGCTAACTATTTTCCCCTTATTATTATTATTATTATTTTTATAAAAAGCGTCGTTTTTCGCCTTCGACACGGTCCGGACGACGAACGTACAAATACTGTACAGCATAATCGCGACACGTTCGAACGCTACTAGAACAGTCGAGGTGTGCCCAAAAGTATTTACGACGTTTGAAGTCCCGATACGGAGCCCTAGTACGGTTAAGTTATGCATATGATATATTTATAACGGTATATACTTTTATACATATATATATATACGCTTACACATACTACGATATTTCTAATATCAATTTTATTATCGAAATAATATGTTACGCGTATATTTTTCTACGTAATTTATAGCGAACGTACTGTAAAGGTATTTATTTTGTATTATTAACGAATTAATAAATATTACTGTTTTTATTATATCGCGTGTACGGTACGCCGGCTGCGTTTATTAAAAAAAATTAAAACCTCGTCATCCACGGTATGACTGACGACGCAAGTGCGCGCATAGTTTCGGCTATTTAAAAATGTGTCGAGCGGCGCGCGTGCACCTATATATTTAATCGAGTGGAACTCTTCCAAAATAGTATTTTCGCGTAATTGCGCGTCGGGCGTACGCGATTTTAGATAGTAAAAGTTAAATTCGGTGTCGTTCGATAACGGCGTAAATATATAAATGTATACCCGTTTTTTTTTTGTCGTAAGTCGTAGGCGCGTTATTACTATTATAATTCAAAGTCGAGTTTATTCCGTCGCAATTTTAACTTCTTCTTTTATCTTCGTTAAACGCTAATCAGAAATGTCTACGAAAATAAAACGAATTATAAAAATCGTCGCGAAAACGTTATATTATTTTCGAAACGTATGTGTATATGTGTGTGTGTGTGTGTGTGTGTGTGTGTGTGTGTGTGTACGCGCGCGAGCAGATAAAATATAAAACATACCTGAAATACCTAAATTAACCTGTTAAACGATTTCGTTTCTTTTTCTTTTTTATCGCGATATAGAATTTAATACGTTATTTCAAAATTGGAATTCACGAGTTTCGTTTTACGATTCTATCGCCCGCGGTACAAAATATGTATACAGTCGACACGAGATAGGTCGCATATGTACAAATTATACGGCGACGTTGAGATCGACAAGTTGTCTGTGGCTTACGCCACGTACACAATAAACTATTCGGATAAATCGGATTACAAGTAGGCAATCGCCGTACGGATTGTAACTTTTTAATATTAAATAGACAATCGCCGTGCGGGACACGAAAAACGAAAACGTCGTTTTTACGTTTCCGTAACAATTATACGCCGATCGATTATCGTACGTACGAGAGAATCCCGTCGTCCTCGTCGTCGTCAATAACGTGCTACGGAAAACGGGTCGAAAGAAACGTCCCGAAACGAATAAATGACGAGTATTCCGTCGTTTCGTTTAACGAAACACTTCTTCCCCCGTCTCGTATACGACGATAACGTCGAGCGAATCGGTGCACGTGACGGACGATTTTCCGAACGAACACGCCCCGCCGACTCGGGCGTGTTGAACGGAAACTGTACCGCGCGTCGTAACGACATTTTGAGCGACGAAAACCGTTCGCGTCGATCGAACGGAAATGCGCGAAAACGACGAGCGGACGGGGACCGTAAGTGATGTTCGCGTTTCAAATTCAAATACGTACGGCGCCCCCCCTTCGAATAAACTCTTTTCTCCGTACGACAGCGTTTGTAAATACGATTAGCGTGCCCCGTAAATGTCACGAGCTGCTGCCGCACGCGCGCGCCTCTCGACTTTCGCCGATAACGCGATAATGAACATTTTATTATTGTAATTTAAGCGTCGAATGGTCGGCGAAACCGTTCGCAATACTTGACGACGATAATTATGATCGTCTCGTGTACGTATACGCGCGTGGCTGGAACGGCGGCGTGGCCGAATATCCAATTATAGCGGACAGTGCGCGTTGGCGAACGCATTCGTCCGGATGAAAAATTACACTTTGTCGGGACACGGAACTTTTGTTTATAGGTACGTACGTGAAAACGTATACAAACCTATTAAGTATCTGTACGTTAATGGGCGTCGTTTACCGGTTTAACTAACGGGTCGAGAAAAAAAAATCGTAATTTTTTAACTCGATGGCCGACGCGCGAACATCCAAATCGCCGTTTGTAAATGCGTTAGCCGCCAATATACGGCACGTCGACCGGGTACACGTTCCCGCGAATCGATCGTTTTCCGCGTGGCCATTCGTCGGCTTTCCCGTTCACGCGGGCTCGTAAGATTCGTAAACGACGAACGAATGTTCGCGTTAAAGTCGGTTGTTTTTCGCTGGTAGCCGTACGCTTATATTGCCTACTCCCGTTCCGTCGGAGCGGCTAACGATCTTCGTTTAACCATCCGGTTTTCGTCCACGACCCGACGGCTGTTTGGCCAATCGTTTTCCGGGGTTTCGTACGGAATAATTCGGGGACACGACAACGCGAAAATCCGTACGGTGCCCCGGAACTCGCGCGGTTCGTTAATCAAAGAATCGAACGCGAATTACGATAAGCCAATTAGCGCGTATCTACAATACGTGTACACGTTACGGTAATTAAGCGATTACGTTTTTATTTACTTCTGACCGACGTAAACGAAAAATGTTCGTGTACGTCAGCCGCGTTGCACGTCTCGTTCAACCTTAAAGATAACATACATATATATAAAACGGAAAAAAGTATTATTATAGCCTATCAGTCGTACATTTATATATGTACGTAAACATTAGTGAAATAGTAACCGGAAACCGGTTAATTAAGAACAGTTGTCAATATATACCTATTCGATAACATACGTACGTATACGCGCGACAACGTTAATATTATAAAACAGGTGGCTGTGCCCCGCGAGTTATAGATATTATTATCGTATAATAACGCCATCTGTACCCGTTCCGTTTGTAAGTACGCCATACCGTCTGCATACACACATACGTATATATGTATCGTTGACGAAAAAAAAAACGTTTTTTAAAGATTTTTTTATTTTTATATCCTATTTATCGTTATAACGCGTAATTATATATATGTGTGTGTGTGTATGTGTATGTATGCAGACAGTATGGCGTACGTACTAACGTATATATAGATATACGTGTATATGCGATAATTAATAAGATAACGAAATCGTGTGTTTTAAGTTTTAATTATAAGCGAAGAGTATATATAGTTATCCTTAAACGGATACAATAGCGATTTAATTTAAATAATTAGCGTTCGCTTTTTTTCGTATAAATTATTATTTTTTTTTTTTATAAAATCGTTTTACCGCGCGTTTTACTATCGTAATTCGCGGAACCGGTTTAAGGTTAGGCGCGGTGACGAGCTATAGTCTGGGACCCATGGATGTTGTTGAATTACCGCGAGCCTATTACGACGAGCGCGTGTTGAATTCGATCTCTCGTATCGATTGTACGACGATCTTTCTGGTCCGTCGTAATTTATTCCGTTCGCGAACCGTAGTATTAGTAACCGCTGTATATACTAACCTAACCGACGTTCAGAATCATTTCGGTTTAGCGAACGATTTTCTCGGACACGATGATCGATTTACGACGTCCTTCCCCCCCCCCGAAAAAAAAAGCTCTCGCCCGATTCGATAATAATTCCGCGCGTACGGGAACGACGACGGACGTATAATATCGAGGTCGTATTTAATCGACAAAAATCGACCGGAAAAATGCAAATATGGTGGGGGGAAAGGAGGGGAGATAAATAAATCCTTTTCGCGCGTTTCCGCGTCGCTCGAACTGCGCTACTGATTATCAGGGGGGAGGGGGGATATATAAACAAATTCGACGACGAAACACTCCGCGACCGTTGTCGCTATATTTAGGATGGCACCGTGACAAACGCGAAATCGCAATTACCCGCGATAGCGAACGGATGCGGGATAATTATTTTTACGAAACGACATTTACGACTATTTAGCGCGTTATGGACATTAGGAACGAACGCGTTTGTCGTTAATTATTTATGGTAATCGCGGCACTCGCTGAATTATTTATCGGACAAACGAAAAATTAATTTTGTTTTTCTTCATTGGTAAACTAACGCGTACTAACACGGCGCGAATTATTATTAACCGATTCGTTTCCGCGGTCGGAAGACACTTACGAGTAGTAGACAACTACTACCGTACGGACGAACCTATACAGTCGAGTTATTTCGCAGCGTGTTACTCCGGATAAATACGCGAACAGACACGTATTGCGTCGTCGTTAATCGACAATATGTACCGAGATGATTACGACGACCGCGTTAGGACTCTCCGTGCCCCCGGTCCATTGTGTTCGACGATTTCTGGTGGTACGCGCGTACCGCCCGCCCGATTTTCTTTTTCTTACGTTCCCCACCGGTCGAACGCGTCCCGGATTACTTTGAAAATAATCCCGAAATCCTTCCGCGAATGTTTTCCTACCACCCCACCACAGCTCATCGTTTCAACGGACGCGGTTTGCACGCCCGATTCCGACACGTACGCAACGTTACCACCGACGTAACGAAAGCCATACAATGGTCGCGTTCGTCGCGCCCCATTCGTTTTCGTGTTCTTACCTACGCGAATCGACCGTTTTTATCGTCGAAATAAACGCCGGACTTTATCCGCGACAGTGCCCGTAACGTTAATGGTTGAAGGCAGCTACGCAATTAACGAACAACTTTAGTTTAGCCTCGGTCGGCTAACGATACTTTTCGTCTTGACGCTCTAATATTAGGCCGAAGCGCGAGTCGCTCTACCAAACAAAAACTAGTCCGATTCGATTTTCGACGAAATCCGATTAAAAACGCGTTCCTCGAGACCTTTTTGACCTTTTCGGTACGAAACGAAATAACGACAAACGCGCGCGCGTTCCTAATACGGCCGAATTGGTTTTATACCCCACGGTGCGGACGTTCCTACGCGTACACGAAACACCGAATTCTCCGTCTCCCGGTCCGCCCATTCTTATACGCGCCGCCGAATGCCACCAACAAATGCTTAGCGATCCGGCGGCGTGCGTAATTATTCTGATTTTTACGATCATAACTACACGCACCCCCCTCCCACCTCCCGCCACGCCGACACCGGTACGCGAGTGTATCGCGCGCGGCGGCGCTCCGAACGAGTGGATTTTCGACGAGCGCTTTTAAAATGGAAACGTAGAGAAGGAAACAACGCGGTCGGTACACGAACTAAAACCGTCGTCATTATTGTTATTATATTATTAATCTTCTCGGACACGACGCGCTCGATAAGTATTATCTCTACGCGTCCTACCCGCGCCGTACATAAATCCTTTCCGTTACAGTCCGGAGCGTCTTGTTCGTCGAGCTCGTGTGTATAATAACTAATATAGTTTCGAAGTAATTGAAGGCGTGCGTGCGTGTGTGTGTGTGCGTGTGTGCGTGCGTGTGTGTGTGTGTAAGTACATAAATTGGGTAAAAATAAAACGCTTCTAAAACGGTCGCGGACGATAATTACAACGTTAATAATAACCGACGCTACTATACACACACACACACACATGCACGGACACGATTATATAGGTACGACGCGCACGTATCCGAATCTCGAAACAACTCGTCGAACGCAATCGTAATTTACGCGCGTATAAACGTACACGTTATATACGTGTAAGCCAGGCATTTATTATAAACGCGATTAGCGGCCGTATACGGTATGGAAAGTTTAATTGTCGCGGTTAAACGCGATTCGGACGACTTTTTTTCGCCTCTCGTCGCTCACATACCGACGAAGATTAATGGACGCCGTCGGTAGCGCGGCGCTGTACGAGTGTATATATATATATATATATATCCGCGTAATATGCCTGTACGCGCGCGTTGTGTAGACGTGTTGCGTGTACAACAATGACCAGGGGAGGGGGAGGGGAGGCCCGGGGCAAAAGAAAAGGTAAAAAACTTTCCGGGTGGGAGCGGGGAGTAGGGAGAAACGAAAAATAATAACCGTTTAAGACCGGTAGCGCCGGAGCGACGAGGACGGGGCGCGTCACAAATACATTACGACGTTCGCACGCGTAGGTGTATATAGGTCGGCGTTTTTAGTTTTATGAACGAAATCGTTTTACCGCTGCCGAGGGTAGTATAAAATACACGGACGTAATAACGATAATAATAACGGCGGCGACGAGACGTTTCCCAGCTTCGGTACCTGTCTGCGGTCCGCGGTCGATCAATCTCGCCGTATACACTATACGCATTATACGTGAAGACCTGTTGTTGTACCACCTGATTGCCGGATTTAGGGTACGTTCGTGCCGTATCCGACCGGTACAGCGTTCGCGGATCGCCGAGTCCGTTGTGTTCGCGCACGACCGAACAACGTTTTCGTTGTCTTTCGGGATACTTACGACGCGGAAGAAATAAAAATGAATATCGGGAATATACGTTATACGTATTAACGGAAGAAATATAAATAGAAAAGAAAAAAATTTGGAAGAAATATTATCCTAATAATTAGGAACCGTTCCCAGCCGGCCGAGTAACCAATTCGCGCCAGTCGAAAACACGTTTAGAGTGCGACGACGGTTCGCGTTTTCGTACCCACCCGGATTTCGCGTCGTTTCACTATTATCGAACGTTTCGACCGAATTCCGTAACGCGAGTACCGAAAACGTTCGAGCGTTTTTATACCTCCGGTAAATCGCCGATCAGTGCGTTCATTGATTTAGAGCGCGATCGAAACGTGACGACGGCCGGTAAATAATACCGACCGTATTTCGAGCTATCGAGTTATACGTCGAAAATCCGATCGACGAGATTTTCGTTTTCGGGACAAGGCTTTTCCAAAATGAAAAAAGAAATAGTCTCGATAAATCGCGAGTATCGTACCGGGAGTCGGATTACGCGGACAATATACGTTGTTTGCGCGTACGGTTCGGGGGCGTATTTCGTTATTGCGCGCTCGTATTGACGCGAAAAATCGAAGATGGCCCGTTCGGTCGCGGGATCCGGACTCGAATATTCCGAACGAAATTCCCATCACTCGGGAGGGAATAAAAATGGAATAGAAACGCTTCTTCTACACGAACGAGCCGTTCACGGTACGACGTCGTACGGTATAGGTGTGGGAAAAAGTCGTTCAGTGTGAATACGTCCTAGTTAGGTGTTTCGGAGTTCTCACGGTTTTCTCGAGAAAGCCAGCTGTTCGTCAAAAAGGACTCGGACCGCGCGAGGACCAGCTGCGGCGAAAAGGTCCTTTATAACACACACACGTACAAACGACGACGACGCGTGCAACAGTGTGTGTGTGTAAGCCTTATCAACTGTATGTACAATGTTCTTATCCACGGCTGACTCGTCACCGGCTGCCTACCCCCCCGCGCGCGATTTATTGTCGGGTGTGGAAATAGTCGACGACGACGACGACGCGTTCTATTATGGCGGCTCGTTTTTTTTTTTTCCTTCTTCTCTGCCTCCTCCTCCTCCCCCCCGAGGGGGGGCCTCGCCCACAGGGTCGAATTCGGTACGGACGTTCGTTCGAAATACTGAAGAAGAAAACGACGAACGCTTTCCCGTTCGTCGACAATCCGAAATCGAAACGGACTCGGCGAACTTGTCGACCAGTCGATTTCACGAGAACGTACGAAAATACCGCGGGTGAGAAATATCGAAATCTGACGGATGGGAAGGGAAACATTCCGTATGCCCGAAATACGGAACGGTTACGACGTAACCGCGGTTTTGATTTAATTCGTTCGTCGGGGCAGTTTATTTATATTTTATAATTAATTATATTAATATTCGCGCCGAATAAGCGTTGAACGAACGGTTACGTTTCCGAAAACGGAACAAACCGTACGCTATCCGAATACGTTCTAACGAATACGTAGGAAACGATCCGCGAACGATGGATAGCCAACTTCGAACTATAGGACATTTCCGCGCGGCGGCGTATTAGTTAGATTAGTTAGGATGGTTATTATAATCGTTTCAAATTAACGAGCGTATAGAGAAACGCGCGTCGTTCGTTTACGCGGATTACCGCGATTTATTGGCACGCGACCCTGACACCGGTTTGGAATTATCGGGAAATTCGAGTGGTCGAATTATCCACGACAACGGACTGTACGAAGAGAGGTGCGACCGCGAACGAAACTCGCGAATTTGTTTACGACTGTAAACGGCTGACAATTTTAAAGTCTCGCGCGTATATATATATATATATATATATACACGGTCGACGTAGATTACGCTCTCTTCGTACATATATACGGTGGCGTACTTAGACCCGAATTTTGGTGCGGGAAGGTTTAATTTTTAAATAAATAAATCGGACGACCCTAACGAAACCGATTATAAAGTTTAATCGATTATCCGTTTTTAACGAACGCGTATTGAAGTTTAAAAACGTTTTAGTTTTTCGTTATTATTGACTAAAAATATACGTAAGGAATTAATTTTTCCAAAAATTTTTCAGGAGGGTTTTAATTCCCCCGCCCCCCGTTATTACGCCACTGTATATATTTATATATTCGTCTCCATACGCCAAATGAAAACGAAATTTCCCGCGTTATATAACGATTTTAATTAGGCGGTTCTTTTTCCTCGTCACGGTTCGTATACACGCGCGCGCCATCTCAAATTTCGATTTCGTACGGGAATTGAGTAGGGGAGCAACTACTACTACTTACTACTTCTACTACCGAGGACCTTGAAAAATAGACGCGTTTAAAACGGATTTCTGTAGTACAAACATTATGTAAGAATTATAACGTAAACGCGATTGTCGGTCCGATTCGTTTTTGAACTATTCGAAAACACGATTTCGCCCCCATACGCGCGGAATCGTAACCGTATTTGTCGAACTGTACGGGCGAATTGCGGACGTCAAATCCGCGGCATAATAAAACGACGCGATTGTGAACGGAACGAAAAAAAACCGTTAACCTACTTCTTTAATTAGATTACGCAATTACCGTCGTAGTAACTTGCCGTTATAAAAAAAAGTCGGTTCCGCGGGATTTACCGGTTTTTTTTCATTATTATCAAGAACGGCGTAAAATGGTCGCCAAGCCAGACCAAGTTAATAAACGTCTCTCCGTTCGTTTCGACTATGGACGATACCTTATTGCCGTTCGGTAGCGACGACATTTTTACGGCGGCCTTAAAAAACCGCAATAAAAACCGTCGTAAATGAACGTATCCGATTCAACGTCCGACGGCGTAAATAATTATAGACGCTACGCGAGGGGACGGCACCGGGCCTATATGTTATGTGGGGCGAAGGGTTGTAGGATATGAGGCGAAAGAGTCGGTTTGAAAGTTGTAGTTGTTGGTACGAAGTTGACCAGTGGCTGGGGAGGAGGGCTGGCAATAATAGACGCCCGATGTATAGTCGACGTAAAGTCTCAAACGTGGCTCCGCAAATTCACGGACCGGAGCGATTAACTATTTTACCGATCAGATTACGCGATCAAATCGTTCGTTTAAATAACCATTAGGATGTCCCTTCGTTTAGTTTTATAGCGATTCCGCGCTTATTCGGGCGGAACAAATCGACGTACGGAAATTGTCCAACTCGAAATAGTCGAACGTAATTTGGCGCTGTGCGCCGATTGGTTAACACGCGCGAAAACGACGATCGTCGGCCGTTTTTCGTATTTGAAATCGACGTCAAAAATTCCATTTGTCGGACGACTCGGACTACTCAGCCTTTCCCTGCGTATCCGTATTTACGGTCCCGTTTCGTACCCGAATGGACTGTGGCGTACTAATTCCCCCCACCCCTGAAATTGGGAATAACACCCCCCCCAGAAAATTTTTAGGAAGATTTTTGACGAAACGTATATTTTTAGTAACTACGAAAAACTAAAATATTTTTAAACTTCGACACGCGTTATAATGTCACGCGTTCGTTACAAACGAATAATCTATTAAAGTTTATACAATACGTCTTGCTTGGTCCGATTTATTTAATTCAAAATTAACCCTCCAAAAAAAAAAAAAAAAATCCGGGACTAAGTACGCCACGGCGAAAACGGTCCGGTTTTATTTCGCAAGCGTAAACGCACAAACGATTGTTTTCGTTCGGTCGGTTCCGTCGGAGGCTCAACGGGTGGGAACCTCACACGGGACGTGGAAAATTGATCGTGTGTGACGCGTCGCAATCGACGAACGGGTTCGGTTGGTAAACACGGCCGTTTATTTCGCGTATAATTATTATTACGCCGTCGCGCGGTATTATAAACGTATTTTATTGGACGAGAAATGAACGAAGTCTAACTAGTCGTCGTCGTTTTGTTTCGGTTCCTGTCACGCTACGCGTTCGACGATTTGACGTAAAAACCGAGGGCGCTTATTATTAATAAATGCGCGCCGAGACAATACAATAACACGCGGACAAATTGGCGCTTACCCACTTAATTCGTCCTTGCGCCGTCCATGTCGAGTCCATTTAAACGAGGTATTTTATCCGATTTGTCGCACCACGCGCCGTATTATATACACGCGCACGACTTATTTACCCGCCGTTGCGTAACCGTTTTTTATTTCTATATTCCGAACCGGACGGATGGGTTTTACGTCTTATCTTACGCGCGCGCGCGCGCGTAATTTCGATCTCTCCGTCGTCCGGTCTACGAATATTCGCTATAACGTAATCTGGACGGCGGTTGCGTACCATCTCATTTTACGTTATTACGACGCGCGCGTGTCCTATAAACCGTACCGGTAAAGAGTTTACAATTTCGAATCGTTTTTGGTCGCGTTTTTTTGTTTTTTTGGACGAATTCGTTGACTGAAATCCCTCCCGGATCCCATCGGGCTAATTATTACGGTCCTCGCGAACGAACACTCCCGGGGAACGATGGTAAACGGTGTCGGGGCTAGGGAATGTTTCAGGGGTGACGCGCGGATTTGGTTACCGTATTCGGGACACGAACGTGCACGGGTATAATTACGGAACACGTACCACGACTAATTCCGGTAGGTTAGGTCAGACAAGGAAACGTTCTTTCGAATTGTTCGCGGGCCGACCGTCGAAGGGGGGTGAGGATTGTATTACGCAGCCGGTAAAAGGCGGTAATGGTACACGGGGCGCCGTCGTACGCGACAACTCTCGAAACGCCACGTACCGTAACGTCGCTGCCTCACCCGGTACGCCGACGATCTATTATTCGTCGACAAACGTTCGGGAAAGGCAATTTTACCTAGCGGCGTCTCGTGGGAGGAATTCCGCGTCGACTTTTGCTGCGCGCCGCCGTCCCGTAAATAGTACGACGACATACCGGCGCAACAGGTGTCCCGCGTTCGCCCGCCGCACCAAACCCTCCCACGCGTACACGAAACGAACACGCCGACGGCGTGCACGCAATTTCACGGGTGTCCACCACCGATGGCCGACTTGTGCGCCGAGATTATTCGCCTAACCACCGAAACGTAATTTTGACTCTTACCAAGTACGGTGTTTTTTAAACGATACGAACGAAAAAACGATATATATGCACGGTACGACCAATAATTAACGAGACTAATTCGATAAAATACTTATATTTAAATAGATTGACGCGATCCCCTTCAAAGTACTCCCCTTCCACCACTATACACTAGTGCCAACGGTTTTTCCGGTTCTCATTATATTTCTGGAAGGCTTCGACTGAAATGTTCTGCAGTACCCTCGGTCACGGCGTTCTGGATGTCAGTTATGGACTCAAAATGCGTTCAAATTTTGTTCGAGGGTAAGTCGAAGGGTGACATATCCGGCGAATAGGGCGACACCGCGACGTTTCTAGTGGTCAAAAACCGCGACACATTGAAGGCACGGAGCATTGTCGTGATGAAGAATCCACGTTTTGCCAATCTCTGGACGGACTCTATCGACTCGCGAGCGTGTCTAATCTAATCGCGAGCGCGTGTATCGATAGAGTTTAAACGACCAAAGTTTCAGATTCGCAATGTAATCACAAGCGTGGCAAAAAAACAAAGCAATCTCATTGGTCAGACCACGTACATATTTATATTCGTGTCTTTTCCGTCCCTCGCCCGCGGCTATTTAAACGTTTGTACTGATCCTCTACGTCACCCGATCGTCCGTTATTTGTAGAAATAGTAATCGTAAACGAAATTTCGGTGTAACGGACGGCCGAAAACAAATGAACAGAACGGACCCGAACGTTATAGTATAAACGACCCATCCACTCGTTCCTATAAACATAATCTGTACACGGGCGAAGCGTTGTCGTCACCAATGTGTTCCGGCCGCTCACGGTCCGTGACGTTTTTTGTTTTTTTGGCGGCGTTTTACCCTATCCACGTGCTTTCGAGAACAGCGTAACTGCGCGCCGCGCGACCATCACGTATCTCGCCGTCGAAATGTAATCGGAAAGAAACGTCGACCCTGCACGCGCGCACACCCTATCGTCGGGTTCAATTAGAATACCAATCGCGAATCCCGCTCGGATAGATAAAACGAAAGGTGTGTATTTGATTAGACGAAATCGTTTTCGACGGAAATAATTGCGGCCGGCTAATTGTAGCGCGGCAACACCGTTTTCTAACTCGAGTTGAAAAACCGATAGGACTTCGTAAATTCGCCGATTGAACGTTCTCCGCAACTTCTTCGTCGGCCAATACTCTATTATGACACAAATTGGTCGTCGGTTCCTTACACATAATCTCCTCGAATTTTTTTACCAAGTCATTTTTTGCCAAACTCGACCAATGAAACCCGCGTACTTTTACTACACTGTCCGTTAAATAGCCGCGAACGACAAATACGCACTCTGACGATCGCGGACTCGTTATACCAATACGATATGGCGATTCCGTGATAGCGTAATTAACGTTTGATGAATTATCGTCAACGCTTTTTGGAAGCCGTCAGTTTTGTGTAATTTCATTCTACGTTCGTTTGTAATATTTTTAATCGCTTTAGATATTCGTCATTTTTCTGACAAAATTCGCAAACTTTCGAAAAATATTTAAAACGCTATATTATGTTCGTCCATAACTATATTTTTATACAAATAATACATTAATAAATTTAAATAAATTAATCAATTTGTTTTTCTTCTACTATAAATCTACCGTAAATTAATCAATATTCGATTTACGTACATATTATTTGACTACATCGATACACGTGTATTTATATTTTTGAAAAACTGTAAACACGTATATTTATAGATCCATCAATCTCACTTATAAGTTACAAAATAAACACTGAAAGCAAACTATAATTACAAACTTTTTTTTTTTTGTTCGTGGGACTTTTAGTTAAGTTTTTTTTGGCGAGTTTTTGAAAGTTTGATTTGTTGGGACCGGGGTCTTTTGCTTTGGACGGCCTGGGCCACGTTTGGGTACAATTAATTTTCTTTTTTTCAAACTTTCGTCTCCAACAACTAAAATAAAAGAAATTGTTTAAACGTCGATATGGGATAATAAAAAAATACGAGGTAATATATTTACTGAGTTTACCAGGAGTACACTTTTTGTGAATAATTCTACCAAGCTTAATTGTTGAAACAGGTGTTTCTAAAAAACGTAACGTAGATTTCAGGAAAAAAATTTATTTTACGTAAACGCAATTTGATTTACTCACTTGGAGACGATTTTGTAGGTGAATCATCGTGTTCAATAGTTGTTTCACTGCCAGTTTCTTCGTGAACAAAACTACTCTGTAGCATATTGTAACATATAAAAAAAACACCGATATTAAAATATTTAATAGACGATAAACATATTTTAATTATTACAGTTTCAATAAAACAGAAAAAAAAACGAGTACTTTTATTCGCGTTAGAAATTTACCTCACTCCGAGGACTCATTAC
>JAIPRN010000350.1:16244-59547 GCA_025469175.1 Geopemphigus sp. TES_GeoC_2020 | reverse complement strand
TTACTGAGTTTACCAGTACACTTTTTGTGAATAATTCTACCAAGCTTAATTGTTGAAACGGGTGTTTCTAAAAAACGTAACGTAGATTTCAGGAAAAAAATTTATTTTACGTAAACGCAATTTAATTTACTCACTTGGAGACGATTTTGTAGGTGAATCATCGTGTTCAATAGTCGTTTCACTGCCAGTTTCTTCGTGAACAAAACTACTCTGTAGCATATTGTAACATATAAAAAAAACACCGATATTAAAATATTTAATAGATGATAAACATATTTTAATTATTACAGTTTCAATAAAACAGAAAAAAAAACGAGTACTTTTATTCGCGTTAGAAATTTACCTCACTCCGAGGACTCATTACAAAATCATCAATGGTTGACGATATTTCGTCAGACTTTTTATTTTTCGGTGAACTTTCGGTGCTTCTACTCTCTATTTTCCGTTTACGATCTTTTTCTTTAAATCCTTCAGCCCTTGTTTCTTCTAGTTGTCTCCTTTCTTCTTGTTTTTGCCGATCTAAAAACAAGTTATTATACATTTTTACGAAATCGCTCGATTTTTCTAACACTTACACTTGCTTTCAATTTCATCGTCATCCAAAAGTAACGAAACAACTTCTTTGGGTTTCAAAGTATCGGGTTTTAGATTTCCACCGCTAATTACCATTCGTTGTATCTATCGACAAAATAATTATACAATTG
Organism: Geopemphigus sp. TES_GeoC_2020; assembly: GCA_025469175.1. Classification (NCBI taxonomy): domain Eukaryota; kingdom Metazoa; phylum Arthropoda; class Insecta; order Hemiptera; family Aphididae; genus Geopemphigus; species Geopemphigus sp. TES_GeoC_2020. The sequence goes on along the minus strand of JAIPRN010000350.1, from coordinate 58,843 downwards.
TTACATTAATGTGTCTATCGCCACAAAATTAAAATTAAATCGTAAAACATACTTCGCTTTTTTCTTTAGCTCTCTGTAATATTCGTTCTTCAATAGAGTGTTGGGTAATGAGTCTGTACACTGTGACCTGCAATACCACGAATTTCATGTTTTATTGTTGTTGGATTATCTTATCATGCACTACATAGTTATATGAGACATAATACCTGTTTGGTTTGACCGAGTCTATGGGCACGGTCCATTGCTTGTTGATCAACAGTTGGGTTCCAATCACTGTCGTAAAATATAACAGTGTCCGCAGCAGTCAAATTTATTCCAAGTCCTCCGGCTCTTGTACTCAACAAAAATACAAAAATGTCCGAGCTGCACAAAATTAATCGTAGAATATTCGTTATACAAATATAATTTAATCGTGTTAATTTTATAATCGTACGCTAGCGCATTGTAAATACCGAAATATTTTTTCGGCATATAATACTCACCGATTTTGAAAGTCAGCAACCATGTCTCTCCTCTCTGATATTTTTGATGACCCATCAAGTCTCATATACCTTAATTTTTTATACCACATGTATTCCTACATAAAACACATATCTTAAGAATGAATTAGTTATAATTTAAATACCATTTAAATTACCTCTAAAATATCGATCATTCTTGTCATTTGCGAATAAATTAGAACTCTGTGGTTTTCTTTCTTTAATTGTGTCAGTAAATTGTCCAAAATTTTCAATTTTCCACAATCGGTAACCAAACTTTGCTTATCTAAAAGTACAACACGAACAAAAGTTTGTAAGAATAAATTATGGAAATCAATGAATTTGAACACTACTGAATAATACAATACCAGGTATACTAATGTGGAACCATCCATTTTGAGGTCTGAGAGCATTTATACCACCCTCGTTGTCACAAGACCATTGGGTGTGACTGAAACTTGATTCACCATTAAATATTAAACTGCGGCTTTCGGCTGAATCACAAACTTCGTGCCGTTGCCAGACATACGCCGCAGATCTACTGCCAGGCACCCATAATTGACGAGCTTTTGTAGTTACTTTTGGATAGTAGAAATACATAAATGACAGCAGCTGTGTTGGGTAGCATTCACGTACTACTGGTGGTTTAGGAACGTAATTTTTTGATGACTTATGTTCACCGAAAATATTTTCTAATACAACATTCATGCCAGAATTTACCTAAAAAATGAAAACACCGAATAAAAAATCGTTGAAATACATATTTTGATCGTTTATTTCGTTTCGATTTTTACTTGTTTAATGCGATGTAGTTTATGTTCAATAGTTTCATTAATATTGTAATAAGTATGGGTCGTATGATTAATAGTACAAGTTTTCAGAATTGGCGTTACAAACTTAAATAGTTCTGGTACATGATTTTCCATAAAAGGCCACAATACGCTGTTTTTATCCCAACAATTTTTCTCTTTAATCAAGTTGTCCATTTTTTGTTGAATTAAAACATAAAGAATGCTAAAAGGAAAATAATATGTTGTTAATAACTCGATAACCACATACAAATACACATTAGTATATTACCTATTAAACAATCCACCGTTTGTTATTTTAAACAATTCAGTGGCTGATATCTTTAAAAGTCTACTAAAGCAAAAAGTGTTACAATCATTTGGTTCATCTAGAAAAATCGTATACACATTATAATCGAACAATTTGCTTTTCAATGCGTTTTTATAAATTGTGTAATTACCATTGTTTGCAGTAAAACAACTATGATGGACATGTTCCACATTGTAAATGCAAAATTTGTTGGCAAGTAAATGCTGTTTACTCAAAAAATTATATTTAACCGAATTATCGAAATAAACAAGCTTCGGAACAACATAATCTTTTGAATGTAAAAATAAAGGTGACCTAGCTTCCCTTCTTTCAAATAATTCTGGATGATTACAAACCTGAAACAGAAGCAATTAAACTAAAATAAATCTAAGACAGACTCAAAATAAATTTAATACAAACTTTTCGAAATTGCATAACTAAGTTCATCAGATTTGATGTAACATTCGGTGAAGATTGGTAAGAACCAGCCGAGTGCAATAAGTCTTCGATACGAATCTTTTTTCTCAGAGCTATGAATAAATTTATTAAATAATGATGAAATATATATCTCGACTTTCAATCACAATTTTTATGATTACATTACCGGAATACAACATTTTTTGACGAGAAGTAAGTGGACAGTACATTAAAATTTCGATTTTATCGGATAACTCATTTTCGACATCTTTTTTAATCCTACGTAACATAAATGGTTTTAAAATCAAATGCAATCGCGATAAATGTTCTGAAATAAAAACGTGGAGTCTTAACAATTTTTAAATAATTAAGTAGAATTATTAAAACAAATTAATTATTTATAAACTACAAGTAACAATAATTAACGATAAAATAAAAAATCAATAGAATTGTTACAGTGTTTATTTTTACTTTCGTCGATGCCTGTTTTATTCTCTGCATGACTTTCAATATCTTTAGAAAACCATTCGGTAAATTCGTCGTGAGAATCAAACATTGTTGGCATGATAAAATGCAACAAAGCCCAAAGTTCGGCCATGCTATTCTGGACAGGTGTACCAGTCAACAACAAACGATTACGGCACCTGAATGTCAGTAGTAACTTCCAACGTACGCTACAACAATAATGATATTATTTATCAATTTCAAATCATAAACAAAAATTGTATTATACCTGTTGGTACTTTTAATAGCTTGAGCTTCATCGAGGACCAAATATTGCCATTTAATACGATTAAAATATTTAAAATCACTAACTATCAATTGATAACTTGTTATAACCACGTGAAAACTGGCTTCTTGAGTGTGTAAACCTTTTTGGTCCCAGAATTGCCTCAAAATTTTTCTTTCCTATAGAAATTAATAAATTAAACATTTAAAATACGTACTAAATTAAAATTATCATAGTTAATTTATATTAGTAAAATACCTGTGGATTTCCCCAATATGGTACAACTTTTAAATCTGGAACAAACCTAGCTATTTCTTGCTGCCAATTATGAAGGGTAGACGACGGGGATACAATTAAAAATGGACCCCATACACCTGTAGTATTCAAATAACGAAATTTAAATTAATTATAATATATTTTACATATTTACAGCCAATAATAATTTGGCGTAAGAGATCGTTTAGTATTTTGTGATGAACAATTAATTAATTAATTTGAATTGTGATTTTTGATAGCACAACCTGCATACTTTACCGCTCTTACTTTTGTACATTTCTGTTTTAATATTGTTATAAAATAGACAAAACCTATTTAATAAGAAAATATAAACACAACCTTGGTAAGGCATTGTTAGATTGATAATGAGCAGCCTTCATAATTGACGGCAACATATATAAATATATAATTTATTCAATCGTTGAAATAATAAATTACTTACAATATGTTTCTGCAATATGACATAAAAAGGCAATAGATTGTACTGTCTTTCCTAATCCCATTTCGTCCGCTAATATTCCATTAATTCCCTAAAATATTAAACATATTAATATTTATTAGAATCGTAATTTCAGAGTAAAAATAAAAATTGTACTTGATCATATAGATTTGCTAGCCAATTCATTCCTTTTAATTGATAATGTTTCAAACTCCCTTGAAATATTGTTGGCTGAGGTCTTTCTTCATTAGGTGGTGGTGTATTGATTTTTAATTCTGGATGATCAAATTCAATAGATTGCCGTGCCTGAGCATCTAATGCCCTTTGAGTGTTTTGTAAGGCTTTATCCTTGTAAACATCACTAGAAATAAGAATAAAATTATAAAAAACTAAACTGGAATAAAATGTATACATTAACTATATATTTTAATGTCTAATGTTTGTAATACTTTAGTTATTCAATACTAATTAACTTTTTCAAATACCTATTATAATTTTCTAAATGCATCAATCTAGGTATTTTTTCCTCGTCCAATTGGTTTAAAATTCGAAGTTGTTCTGCAGCAGAACTTTGTCCAAGTTTTTTCGACATAAAATGTGCATATAACTCTGTTTGAGTAATTAAAAAATTCAATTTCCTTTGTTGACGTTTAGCCTTAGTTGACGACAAAAAAAAAATGAATATATATTAACATTTTACGAAGGATCAATTTTAAAGTAAATAAAATGCTTACTTCCATCAACTCTACATCCATTTTTCTTTGTTCTTCAGCTTCTTTTTCCTGTTTTTTACGAGTTTCACGTTCATTGCGATCATAACGTTTCCAATATGTTAGCATTTCTCGTGTTAAACGTTTGGCACGCCAAACATTTTCTTTCATATTTTTTTGACTCTAAAAATGTTTATTCAACATTATACGTATAATTACATGTCAATATTAATTACACTATTATTAAAAATTACTTGTATAGCTTTTTGACGAAGATACTTCATACAAGACTGAGCAGTTCGACGACAAGTTATTAATATTTCTTTGTGGTTATTATTTTTCATTCTATGTACCTGAAAAAGAAAGTTTATTGAAACTACAAATAATACTAAAATAATATTATGATTTTCGTGGCAATACTTTTCCCATTTCTTTTTTAGACATATGTAACCATAACTTCCTTCTTTTCATAAATATAACTTGAGCTGTTTTTGCTTCTAAAAGAGCTTTTTTTTTTTCAAGTTTTAACGTCTTTGCTGTAGGACTCAATGACCGTGTTTTCCTTTTGGTAAGCTTTTTATCATTGTCTGAATTCTAAACACATAATAATATTCATAAACTTTTTCAAAAGTGTTGATATTAATATAATCATTTTATACTTTGTGTTTATGTTTAACAATGGTCACTTTTGGTTTTTGGACATTTTTCTTTTCAATTCTAGTTTGATATTTATCAAAATTAGACAACAAACCAGAACTATAATACCGACATCGATTTTTCTGTAAAATGATATATTAATTTATAATATATATTTATAGTATTTTGTAATTGATTTAGTTTAATTAGGTTAGGTTACTAAACAAAAAAATAATAAATTATGCGGATAATTTTAATTATATTAATAATATATATTAACCAAAAGAACATCTCACGTAAAAAACTCTTACTATTATATAATTAAGGACAAAAAAAATTTACATTTTTAGCAGTGAGGAATTGTTGTTGATACTTTTTCCTATATAAATGAAGTTTTAACATGTTTTGAAGATCTTCTTCCGTTACTATATCATCAAGTTCATCGGAATCATCGTTATCTAAGAGAAGATTTTGTATCCACAAACGATCATCACCAACATTAGACAAATTGTATAAACGAGAACGGTCGGCAATACGATCTAAATAAAATAACGAATAATTTTTGTTTTATTTAAATAAAAAATTGTTAAGATGGCAAATTACCTTCTGGTGTCTCAAGATCACTAAAATCGCCATCTAAATCTGTATCGCTCGAGTCCTCGCTGAAAAAAAAACGAACGTTTAATTAAATTATCTTCTAACATGATAATTGATAATGTATTCCCAAGTACGTAGCTAAGGGGTAACTTGAGCCTGGTACACTATATTATTAAAATACTCGAGTGTTTAAATATTAAAGTTAAACGTCAATTAATATTTAAAATTGTTTATAATATTGTAATATTATAGGAAAGGTATTCATATGTGCCCAAAATCCAAAATTATATTAGGCGTTGGATAATATTCAAAGAGAGATTGAGGAGAGAGCCTTTAAAAATATCGGCCCCTAAATAAGTAACCGTCGACCGCGATTACCCTCCCCCTCACCGCTGTCTACGTGCCCCGATTCTTTTGAAAACCGTGCTTTTCAATGGAATTTGTACAAACCCCAGAGGCGTTTTGAAAACATTTTCCACATGGTTCAGAAACGGGCCAATATTAATGGCTTGAATAATCTGCTGATAATCTAGCGGCAACGCTATTTCGTTGTTGTTCATTTCACCGTACATGATTTAAGTTTACACTAAACAAATCATACACACACACACAGCCTTGTATTTAAATTACAATAGTATTATTCGCTTAACGAAGAAATATATTATACGGTTTGTCAATATTCGAATACGCGTTTGTCTGACATACGGACAAATCCGTAATTTCCAATACACTCGTGCGTGTCTATCGGCAATTACAGGAATTTTGATTCGCCTTTCGGTGAGCGTCAAAAGCCATCGGCTCCATTATTATCAGAGTATACGCGGTATACTGATATAGAGTGGATACCGATAAACGGAATACCAACGGCGCCGTTAACATAATACTACCGTCACATCGAATACGATATTTCTCTTGTGTTGCATAATTCGTCGTACGATTGCCACATTGGATTTCACCTCCGAACACGTGTTCTCATTAATCCTATGTTATTATGGATATTTCACCTCCATAACGGTCACGTGACCACCGGAGGAGAATAGTATGAAACGTAAAAAATACAAAGGACTTCACTTTTAGATTGGCCATAGTTGCTAGTTAATATGTGTTTGGTACTCGTACGTAAGGATTTTAAAGACTGAATCGACTGCGCAAAATTCGTACGAAACGTTATCCCGTCAATTTTCTCCTATTTCTGGTATTATTATTTAACGTATTAATCATTATTTAAAGAAAACCGCCTTTTTCATTTATTTTTTATTAGTAACTTATTGCGTACAATAATTGACGTTTTTCAAGTACTACCGATTACATGTAGTAGAGATTTTTAAAATTTATTCTTTTCATATTGCTATATAAATTAATTATACGTATATTCGTAAATAATTATTTATTTTAATTAATATTTATGTCGTTTCTTGCACTTTGATACGTTCGAGTAAAATTTAAATGCAACTTGTAGAATTAAATTGTTTTAATAATCTCTGACGTAGCCATTTTTACGCGTTATTAATTATGTATTTTTTTTTGTTTTAGATGTCAAATTCTTACGCACAAAAAATGTCTTCTATAAATTCTGAAGAAGATTTATGGAAATTGTTTTCTGGTTATGTTGACCGAATTGTAATTGAAGACGTTGTAAAGAGCTATAATAACGATTGTAAGTTTTAAATAATATCTATTTGGTAAAAAATATGTCGTACCTTTTTGTTATTTCTGTCTAATTGTCAAACAATATAGAAGAATCGCATTATACGTAATTAAAAATAAAACACTTGTAATTAAATTTGAAAAGAAAAATATTTTTCAAGACATCCCATAGCCTTTTATAAGATATTATAAAAATATTAGTGTTTAAGATTTTTATCTTTTAAACAGCTGTATATTCTTTAAGTGTAAGAGATGCTCATAAAAATATTTTTTCAAATTTTAAATTCAATCTAAACATCGAAAAAATCCTAAAAACCTAAGATTCACATAGTGCAATTTTATTAGGTTGTCTGTTTAAATAAATGAAGACAACAAGTGCAGGTGCGATGTTCTTTAAAAACAATTTATTGTTATTATTTAATAATTGTCAAGATTGAAATATTATTGGAACGGTGATAATAAGTTATAATAATATTCGAAAGGTTAAAATGTTATTCATACACCTGTGTACATACCTGTTATATATATTTTTTAATATGTTTACTTAAATATAAATTTATTTATTAGTTAAAGAATATATTTAAAATTGATATTAATCTATAACTACTATAAATCAACTACTTAACTGAAAAAAAATCTACTTGTTTTTGAAAATAAAATGCTGAAGATGATATATGGTCTGGCATTTTATATTAAATTAAATATATGGCGCAGAAGGAAAAATGCAAAGTTAAAAGAACTCGCTAATGTTCCATCGTTAATGAGTAATATTGAAGGACAGACTCCAGTTGGTTTGGCCATACTATGCAAAAAGAAAAAACTACAAGTATAAAAATGGCAATCAAATGACAACTAAACAGGAAAAGATCTAAAAATCAATAGATAGATATGACAAGAGTAGACTGCAACATCGGAAATAACAAATTGGAAAACTAGAACCCAAGACTGAAATGATTGGAAAATAATAAGAATGGTGGCCAAAATTCTTATAGAATTGTAAAACCAAAGAGAGAGAAATATTAATCTATTTGCATTTTCAATTGGCATTTTACTTCATTTTATTTACGTAAAATAAGAGTTTTCAATTTAACCAAATTAAATACACTTTAAATATGTACCTACATTTACACTCTCTAATAATAGAATATATTCTTCTTACAATTTTCGTTTTATTTTTATTTAAAACAAAGTAATTATACATACCACTTAAATTTTTTAAAAGTTAAACATGACATGGGTTAAGCTTGTACTAGCTTACTGGATAAATGAACATTTTTTTGTACACATAGCTGCCAACAGTTGAGCCAGTGTGTATTGTTTAACTTAAACCTATCATTTTAAACAATGTCAAAAAAAATATTATATTACATTATTATTCTATTTTATAATCATATATATTTTATTTGTGTTGAAAATTTAAATCACCCTTGTTTTCCATTAAACTTATTTATTAATTCTATAATTGAATAGAATAGAATAATTTAATCTATTTTACCGTTAAAATTAATAATTTTGTTTACGAATTTATTTTATACAGTTTTTTTAATTAATTTATTAATACATTAAATTTGCACATACCTTATTTATTTTATTAAATTATAATCAAATTTATTATGATTTTAAATAATTACATTTAATATAAATTTATCTAAACACCTACCCAATAATGTGAAATATGTACCTAACTGAAAATATTCATAACAATTTTAATTTAATTTTTATCAATAGAAATTTTATTTAAAACTTTGATTTTTAATAGTGACAAAGGCATATCAAGGCTTATTAGAAATAACAAATTTTTCTTATCTTGGACATCCAAATTTGTCATTAAATAACTGTGAAAATCAACTTGCTGTTAGCAACTCGGATACTACTAATTTTATTAATTTGGATCGATTGTCAAAAAATGAAACTACAATTAACAGAATTTCTTATTTAATATCAAATCACTGTAAGGTTATGGTTTTGATGAGAGGATGCCCTGGAAGTGGAAAATCATTTCAAGCAATTAATATTTTGAATCTATGTTATCAAAATGCAAATGTTGATGAGTTCATTTTTAGCGCAGATAAATATTTTATCGATAAAAAAACAGGAAAATATATTTTCATAAGCTCTAAATTATCATCTGCACATGAATGGACATATAACAAAGCCCAGAAAGCTGTTCAGTATGAAGTCACTCCAGTTATTATTGACAACACAAATATTCAAGCCTGGGAAATGGAACGATATGTTAAGCTTGCTGTAATCAATGGCTATTGGATTGAAATTGTTGAACCTGTCTCTGAATGGGCATGGGACACAAAGATGTTATTTAATAAGACTAAACATTCAGTGCCTTTCGATACAATACATTTAATGATTCAACGATATGATCATAGCATCAATCGTGAAAATCTGTTAACTAAGTTTGCGTTGAAATACAGTGAGAATAATACGCCTCCTAAACGCTCAAACAGTCTTAGAAAGTATAAACTTGTTAAAAATCTTTTAGATAAAAGAGAATTAGTACATACGACCCCAACTGGGATTAATACATTCTCTGTCAACACTCATTTTAAAGACTTGTGTATATCACAAAACAATGATGATACAAATAATAATCAATGTACCGATATTGATAATAGTAGTGAAGGTACTGGGATTAAAAGTTTGATACCGAAAAAAAAGCCTCTAATGATTAGTAAATTTAAAAACTTATCTTGTACTATTCACAGTGCTGATGAAGAATGTCAATCAACATTCTCAGATGACGAAGGAGCTTCTAACTATATCAATAAGTCTGTTAACACGTGTAAAAATGAATTTTTAGTCATGGACTCCCTAAATAAAATACCCCTTAAAGAATATAGTAATCATGTTATTTTTGGAAAAAACAGGGATATTAATAAAGGGAATCGAAAAGTATTGAATTTATCTGTTGGAAAATTTGATAAAAGTTCGTCAACCCATGACCTTACAAAAACTATGTGTAAAGAAGATTTCTCTGAAAACGATGAAATTTTGCCAGACATTAGTATTTCATTAATAATTGAATTGTATGAACATCATAAAGGAAACTTTGATTTGATTTGGAAATCATTGATAGAGTGTGGATATAGTTTATCGAAACAACAATTACAGTCTGTATTACAATTAGATAAAGATGATGTACAAATAAAGAGTACTGAAAACAAAATTGTTTCTAAACAAACAAAACCTTTAGAAAAATTTAATTCAAAAAATAAAACACTTAAAACCATTAATGAAAAAGCTGAAACAAGTGGAAAAATTCTTAAGCATAACTTGAGTCGTAATTCATCAGATTCAAAAATAACAAAAACTAAAAACTTAATATCAGTAAAAGATGACGAAAAGTTTATTCAGTTGGTTTTGAAGACTTCTGTGCTTACCCAATTATGTGACTATTTTCATGATGTTTTTTCCAATCCCAGTATGTACCTTGAATATTTTAAATATAATTAAAATAATAAATACAATGTTTAGTAAATTTTTTCATTTAGGTAATAATGTATTAATGACAGTACAAATCCCTGAGCAATTAGCTAATGACTTGTATTGCTATTTGATTAGTAATGTGGCATCAGATACTTCTAATCAAGAAGCCATTTTACGAAGTAATTATTGGTTATTTTAAACATTTATTATTGTTTACTTATTGTACTAATTACTTTGAGCACAAAAAATATATTCTATATTATATTAATTGATTATTTAACAGTTTTTGCAATTCAATATTTCCAACAAACATAGTTTCTAATTAAAGTTGTTGAGAATTTATTTTCAGATTAATTATGGAATATTAAATTAAGAATACATTTTAAGAAAAATATGTTCATAACTATTTAGTTATATATATATATACGCGTGCACATGTGTGTGTGTAGCCTAAGAATAAATCTAATTTTAAAAAGAAAAAATCTGAAACTGTTAAAAAAACTGTTTGAAACAATTAAAAGAATTGTAAAAAATAACTTGTTTCATGATTTTTGAAAATTAAAAAAATTAATATATGTTAGACAGTGACAACACTATTATGTCAGATAATATTAAAGAAAATTTAACATTAGTAAGAGATGACAAGGAAAAGTTTGTTCAATTGGTTTTAGAGACCTCTGTACTTTCTCAATTATGTGATTATTTTAATGATATCATTTCTGATTTCGGTATGTTCTTTGAATATTTTAACAATAATTAAAATAATAAATATTTTATTAGTAAATTTTTTCATTTAGGTAATAACACATCAATGTCAGTACGAATCCCTGAGCAATTAGCTAAGGACTTGTATTACTATTTGATTAGTAATGTGCCATCGGATACTTCTAATGAAAAAGCCATTTTAAAGGGTAATTACCGATTATTTTAAACGTTTAAATTACTTTGATTACAAAAATGTTATTTTATATTCTATTAATTGCTTATATGACAATTTTATATATTATATTTATTAATTTATTTATTTTAAATAATTATAGATAAAATATTGCCTAAAAAATTAGAAAAAATAATTGTCGAAAACAAAAGTTTGCCTAAGATCTCAAATAAATTTAGTGCAAGTAGTTTTATTATTCTGAAAATAATTAAAACTAATTAATTACATTAAACTTAAATTTTCATATTTTATATACAGGGAGAAAAATCATTTTCCGCAGTTTTGTCAAAACCAAAAATCGAAAAATATAAAAATGTAAAGGATAATCATCGTGACACGCATTTTAAAGTAAAAAACATTTTTAATAAGGAGTTTATATATTTAAAACATTTTTTTGTTTATAGAACATGTGCAATTTAGGTAACACACATAACATTCAAAGTTCAACTAGGTCAATAAATCAAGACCGTTTAAAGATTATAGTAATTACATATTTTTTCTAATAAATTTTTGAACAATTAATAAACATAAATAATTAGTCTATTGTGTATTCTTTCCTTTAAATTCAAATTATATAAAAAAAAAAAAACGTTTTATATACAATACAGTTACAAACGTAATATGTAAATAATTTTTTTTATATTATGTAGAAAAAAATCAGGAATTTTTTACCAAAAAATAAAGAGTCCAGTAATCAAAATTATAAAAAACAGATATTAAATAATTTTCGTTACAAACATAATTTCTTGAATAAAGCTAACGTATCATTGAGTAGAAAAGTCCAGTAATCTCTTATCATTACGTTAATAAAGTTATTTATGTTTTAAAACTTTCTCAGTTATAAATTATATGATATTTATATGTATATATATATATATATATTATATTTGTATAGTCAAATGAATTTCAAAAATATAAAGATTTAGCCAAATTAAAAACTATAGAAGAAGAGTTTAAAAATAAAATGGATTCAAAAACAATAGATCTTCATCATTTATTGGTAATAATAATTAAAATCTTCCAACGATACAGTTTTAATTTTAATATTGTTTTTAGGTACCTGAAGCTACTCATATAATTGATTTATTCTTGGATAATCATATCTTAGCATTAAGAAAACAAAATGGAGGATTTCCTTTAGGAAATACAATTACAATTATCACCGGTAGAGGAAACCATAGTCCCCGTAATAAAGCTCGTATAAAACCAGCTGTTTTGGATATAATTTCTGCAAGAGAAATATTGTAAGTTTACATTTTTAAATTATATAACTTGAAACTTATAAAATAATTTTTCAGACCTATAAATAGTACTGATGGGGCAATAGTAGTTACGGTAAAAAAAACCTCTTTGCTCTCTACAGAAATTAAGTATGAATGAAAATTATCAGTTGTGTCATATTAAGTTATTATTAATACATAAATTTAGGTTTATTTTTATTGACATTTAAGACAAACTCTAATTGGGAACAATTGGATGTTTAATTACTACATTTGTGAAAAAAATTTATTTTTTATAATCATTTATTTTTTTATTATTAATTTAGATTCTTTATAGCCATAATTGTAAGTTTTTTTAAATATAATATATACATTTATGTAAATTTATGATTAACTTAGTTTAGCAACTATTTACTTAAATTTTAACTTGAAAATATCAAACGATAATTTTAGTATTAGAATTAATGAACTCATAAGACAAGCGATATATTAGAACACAAGTATAAAATAATTATTTGGCAAACTACTTTTCACACCATTAATTGTTAAGTATATTCTTTTTGTATAATTATAATGAATTTTATTTTTTTATTTTGATTTTTATAAACGTATATAATACATTTTTCATAATTATCAATTATTGCTAGATGTTATATAACTTATGATCAATTTGTAAGTAAATGTCAACTCATAAGACTATATATATATTTTTTTTTTATTTGGTTATTTTAAATTCTACATACAAATCAACGATTATATTCAAATAAATAATTATTTTATTTGTTTATTTTATTCTATTATATCATATCAAAATTCCCCCTAAATAAACAATAATAATTTGTATTTTTTATGTGTAAATATATATCACAGTATATATAAATATATACATTCACATTTACATCCCAACCAATAAAAATAAAAATAATTTATTTAACAAACAATAAATGTACAAACAAAATTATATAATAATTCATAAAATAGATAACTCAAAATTATAAAATTAGAAACCCATATATCCATTCAATTTTATATAAATGTATGATTAATAATTGGTATATAGGCCTTCTGTAAGTAATTTTTTAACATTTATAACTTTGGGTTGAAAATTACTAAGCAATTTAACAATTTTATAACATAAAATACTGTAAACATTAAACAAGGATGACGAAACTAACAATATTAAATACAATTTTTTTATTATTTTTTAAGTTATAAAAATTATAGAATAATGTATATAAATTTTGTTTTAAATGCAGTTATTTAAAAATACAAAAATTAATGCGATGGATTATAAATATTTGAAGGCGTTTGGGTAGTCTGAAATATTGAATCTGGTGCTAATACATTTTCTGTTGGTTTATTATTGCTCATTATATTTACATACATATCTTTTACCCCTGAAATAATTACACAAATTATTATTGGTCTATTTAAAGTTCAAAAATATTTAAATTTAAGTACCTCTTTTCCGTTGGATTTTAAACTGATTATGATTTTGATTGGCCGGAGAACTATTAGCCACAGGATTAAATGTTAATTCTGAATCCATAGGAGGGGCAGCTTGTTGGACAGTTTCTTCATTTCCAAAATCACCAATAGTCTACAATAAAAAATATACATAATATGACTATCCTAATCAAATAACTACAAATGTTTCTTTACATCAGCATTAGAAGGCTTCCAAAATTTCTTTGTTAATCCGCCAAACCACGAATTATTTTCTTTTTGTTGGCGTTTATTGTCGACATCTTTCTTGACCATTGATCTATTTTCAGTCGTACTAACACCCTGTCAGTAAATAAATGCTTATATTATAAAATGTTTAGTTCTGTAGAATTCTTTCCAATATATATTATATTATTATATAAATGTACTTTTGGCTCTAGTTCAGCCATTTGACGGTCAAAAAATCCAAATTTCGATTCCGTGGATATTGGTTTTTCTGGTTCAGCAATTAATGTGAGATCTGGCGTAATGGTCGATATTTCTGATGTCATTTCATTCTGATTACTATGACTTATAATTTCTCCTGTCACTGTCATAGATGTAGGATCATAGTATTGTGAATATTCTAAAACATAATATTTGATTCGTATTATATTAATTATATTTATCTCGCATTATAGTCTTATTAATTTTAAATAAAATAAAATTTATTTCAAAGTAAATAATTTATTTATAAAATCAAAATTATTTTATATTAAATTACAATTTAATACATTGTTAAAATTTAGTAATGATCCAATATATAATTTAATCATATTTCCTACACTGAATATTTTTATATAATGTGTCAACTATCCTTTACTAACTTTTTCTAAAAATTTAATGACTTTTTATTTCCCGACAATTTATTTGAAATTAACATTCCCATAATTAGTATCAATTTATTATATAAATAATAAACAATTAGATATATATATACAATTAAATTTTAAAAACATAACATTTTTTCTATATATACAAAATGAAAAACTTGCAATTATATAAGAATAGTAAATCACGTATGAACCTAGGATTGAAGTTTAAAAAATAATTAAATATTCAACGATGCAATAAACAACAGATATCTATTTATTTTTGATATGGTTACATTACAAAAAATATATGTCCAAATATTAAACGAAGTGAACTCGATGAAACTAATTATTATTATAATTAATATGTACTAATGACTATTCAATAACTAATACAAGTATAAGACAATAACATTCATATAAATATTATAACCTTGATTATACAATACAATTTTAAAAAGTATCTTTATATTTTAAATATTGACGCTTATTTGTTGACCACTAGGGTTGTGTTTATTTTACTAATATATTACACTAAAATTATATCGACAAAACATATTTTAAAATATTTATGTCTTAAATATCTATTGGTAGGAGCCAATTTAGATTAATATCTTATATATTGGTTCGTTTAAATTAATATATTTTTTCATTGTCTAAATACAGCTTTATCAAATAATAATTAAAAGTATAAATCAAGTATGAAATAAACTGTTAAAGTTGTAGGTATAAGAGTGATACAACAACAAATAATGTGTTATCTATTTTTTTTATAAATAAAATCGTTTTAAAATTCTTTAAAACTAAAAATATGTAAGTATACACTTTAAAAATTAATATCTAAAATGAATCCTTGGGTGATTTAAAAATTAGAGTAAAATCCGAGCGATTGTGATAAAATTATTTATTTTATGTATTTGTATAAAGTCATATTGTCTGTTATGTTATAAAATCCTGTTCAATTGATCATAAATAGTTGACTGCACGACAATTGATCACATATGTTAATTTATCTAAAAGTATAGACTGTAAACTAACATAATGTTCATTGATAATTATACATAGTAATTTATGATATTTTGTATACTTCATACAAATATACTTGCAATAATAAATGAAAACGGAAAATCGCATAGTACTGACATTTGTTAATAAATATCAATAACAATATCAGTTGATTTAAATAGAAATATATATATAAATATACCATAAGTACTTTGATTTGATAAAATGACGACAAAGTATAGTTAACTGTTATATTTATATTTAGTATAATATAATAAAATTAACTAACATAATGTTTAAAATGTATATATAATAGGTAAAGATTTATAATACAAAAAAATATACAAAAATTCAACATTTTATATTGTTAATTAATACTCAATTAATTTGTATACATAAATGACAACACTATGCATAATACACATATTAAAAGATTAAATACATTAATAGTTTCGAATAAAAAAAAATACTGTATTAATCATTTTGGAATTGAAAAATAATTATTACTCTATTATATTTGCCATTTGAAATCATTTTATTTTTGCAATAGCGCAAAACAAATTATTTTTAAATATTGCGCGATAAATTATTTTCAATCAATTTGTGTACATTCATATGTTAAACTAATGTTTACATTTTTATTACATTATTGTACGTTTTCCATAACTTCGTTTAAATTTTAATAGAATATAGCGCTTCTGGTTTGATCATTTAATTGACAATCCTAATACAAAACTACCTAGTGTTTTTAATAATTATACAATTATTTTTTATTTAATATTTTTACAAAAAAAAAACCAACCGTTGTTATCAATGATGTACGTAATTGAAAAGGAATTAGATTATATCTCAACATATTTATACTTATTTTAAATTGACTTTATAATATTTTTACTTATTGATCAAATTCTATACAATACATATTTTATATTATTAAGTAAACGTTATGGTCAATGATTTTAATATTGAATGTTTTGGAAATTTCAGGAAGAAACTCAATTATTGTCTTAATTATTACTTTATCAAAATCAATTTACAAATATAGTATAATATATATAATATAACAATATATTATATATACTATAACAAAGTGATCAGCTGAGAATAATGTTGATTAAAAATTATAATTACAGAAAATCCTGCAAAATTTTACATAAATATAAAAATAATGCTATTTTTATTTTTTAATAAAAGAAACGACAGAGATTATGTAGTTAACATAAACACTAGAGGACATCTAAAATCAACATAAATATACGTGCAAATGAAAGTCAATTATACTTACGCTTATGTTAGCCCGTTAAATATAAATCTAATTAATCTATATACAATAAGACACAAATATAGGTAACCATTGACTCGAAAGTAAAAAAAAAACCTTTTTCTATTTTAATATATATAATATTATGGGAAAAAGTATAATTTAGAAAATACAACTACAAGAATGTTTTATAGTGAAATATTCGATAAAAAAAAATCACAACTCTAAATAAATGGCAGATATATAGTATATTAATTACGAATATGAAATTTACCATTTTGAGGTGGCTGTTGTAATAGTTCAGTTGGTTGTGAAACAACACTTGGCTGCCAATATGGATTCACTGTAGTTGGTAGAGGAGGTTGAGACTGTTGAACATTTTGTGAAGGTACTACTTGAGGTAGTATTGCTTGATAATTAATAGAATCTACACTTTTATCTGGAACCTATATATATATATATATATATATACACATAAATCTTTAAAATAAATTATTTAATTTCAATTTTATATAAAACTTACAATTTGTTGTTCATTAGGTACTACAGAAGATTCAATTTGATGCATTTGATAGCTATCCATTTGTTGTGTTGGTGTTGGTAATATGTCATCTACCGAGTTACAATTCTAAAAAGCGTATACATTTAAATATAGGTATAATTTAGAACGGTGTTTAAAATATATTAATATATTTTACTTACATTTCCAGTACTCGATAAAATGCGTTTTAAATCTTCTAACCAATCCAATGTGTCAATATTACCTGGTAAACTATTATTCGATACTTGACCATAATACAAATCTGTACTTAAGTCCACAACATTAGTAACAAATCCAAAATTTACACATCCAGATGATGAAATCACTTGTGTTGCAATAGCCTCCAAATGACATAAAGCATGTTCACATTCGCCAAACTCAGCTAAACGAATAGCTAGCAAATATTTATAGGGCTAAAAATAATACAAACTATAAACCCCGAGTACAATTAATAAAATAATTATAAAGGTATCCAATAACTTTATAACTTACCAAAAGACTAGGTATATAAAATTTACTATTATTTAATCGCATGGAAAATTCATACGCACTAGTTAGTAATATAGAACGATTTGTAGCAGAAATATCAAACAATTGATTAGATGTCCCCAGAAGAGTATATTTAGGAGATAACCCAATTGATTCTAATGGTATTTGAATAGCCAAATAACAAAAATGAGCACCAAACAAATCACCTTTAGCATCTAAAAAAATAATATAAAATTATATTACGTAATTTTTTTCTGAAAATTTCAAAATACAAACTTAAAGTGTCCCCAAGTTGAATGATGGCATTACGAGCAATACTTATATTGCTATTTTGGTTACTCAAAATCATAGCTAAATGCTCCCTCCAATCACCCCAACTGCTATCTGTACAACACTGTATCAATAATAATAAAATAATATTTTAATAATACATAAACAATAATTAACACACTACGTTTTATGTATCAATTAAGTCAAAACCATAAAAGTAAAAATAAATTTTTTTAAAAATATCAAAAAGTTTTTTGAACTTAAATATTACGATAAATAATAGAACAAAATTAATTTTTAATGAGGTAATAATGTTGATTATTCTTTATGTATGCATATAGTAAGAGATATATTTGAATAAAGTTATATAATTAAAATCACTTTACATAATGGAAAAACAATTATATTTTAAATCCAATATTAAGGTTTGTAATTTTTTTCGTCCATTTCTCAATTAACAGTTATTTCTTCAAAATTATTTTAGTAATATGATGATATACAATTTTTTATATTTTAGCTGAATTATAATTTATAAGTTTACTCATTGTACATATTAGTATAGACTGTAAATATATTACTAATAAACAATTTTAATTTTTTATTATTAAGAATATTAAAATGTATTTTAAAATAATTATAAGCGATTAAAAAATATACTTACAGTTGAACATGATGGTATTTTACCACTACTAAGTTGGAAAAATGTATGTAAAGTATCATTTTGAGGAATTGTTTGAAAATATTTAGATTTAACATAATTCAATGTCTTTGGATCCATATATAATGCTAATGTGAAGGCTAAACCCCAGTTTTGATTTATTATAGCAAATTCTAAAAATTAAAACATTTATAATAATAAACAATTTCTTCTCAAAATTCAAAGGAAAATTACATTATTCAACATACTGAATAACTATATGATTAGAAAATGCATCTTACAAATTTTATATATTTATAAACTGAAATTTCTATGTAAATTATAAAAAAGAAAATAGTATATAGAATTTTAACTGAAAAACAAAATTATATTTAACGTAACTGCATTTTTCTAATTTTTAATAAATAAGCGATTGTACTTACCTAAACTATCAGACTTATTGCCTTGTAAAAGTAATTCTCTGAAATTGTTTAATTGTTCAACTGGCAGCCCCTTAACATCGTTTAAGCTCATATTTTCAATTAATATACCATCTACTGGGAATTTAGCAACATTTTCCATTAAAAGTTCAGAGATATCTGTACCATCAACAATCTACACAAAAATATATATTAAAATGTATGTATACAATAAAGATGGCTTAACTATGAATATATTTCTTACTCCATTACGCTTAGTTATCATACATATTAGTTCATACAGAAGTCTCTCTGAATTATTTAATGCATCATCTGCCAATTTGTTCAAATATTGAGCAACAACATTTTTGTGTGTTTTACCTCTATAACACATTTATAGTAATTAGTTATAATGTATATTGAAACTGATTAATGTTCATAGTTTTATTACTAACAACACAAATGGAATAGGCAATTTAAAAAGTTCTGCAGTATCTAAATCAGTATCCAAATCTGGTATTGCTTTAAAAACATCTAATGTTGCATTTGATGAGTCTAACATCAATAATTTTCCGAAACCCAAATTCAATTTTGCTAAAAATAAATATAAGATAAATGTCTTCCAAAAACAAAATTCAATCGTAAAAAAAATATTATTTAACTATTGTATGACTTAAATTAATACACGTTAAATTTTTAGTTAAATATAAAAATTAATTACATTATGTAAACAAAATATAAGTTAATTTTAAATTACCATTTATATGATACTTTTGATATCTAGGAGGAGTAGTTCGATGAATTTCTTTTTCTTTTTCAAGTCTTGCCATATTATTTAAAGAGGTACTAAAATGTACAATAGAACATAATACAATATATGTATTATAAAATAATAGTTTTAATGAAAACATACACATCATGTGACTGTGTTGATATTGGTGTACTACATTCTGAACCATTCTTGGTCCTTGATATCAATTTTTGCATTTCAACTTTAGCTTTATAATTTGTATACCATAAAGTATAAGCCTTAGGATTATTTTCTCTAAATTTTAAAAGGAAATTCTTTCCTAAAAATGAAAATTAATACATAAACAAAATATAATTAGATAAATTTTGTATAAAAAAATATTTTCTAATTCCATACTTTCTAATGGATCGAGCATTTCAATATGAGCCGAATAATCTTGAAATGGAACAGGTGAAAATCTCCTATGGTAATCTGAATCAGTTCTACTTGAAGGTCTATTACGAAAAATAGCTTCTTCTTTTCTATAATATTGACCACTAAAAATAATAATAAAATTATATTAAAATATTCGTTTGAAAATTAAAACCAATTCCTACCTTATTTCATCTGGGTATCTTCTATCACGATAATTTCTAGGATATCTCCTATATCGATCAGATTCAGGACTTCTAGAAAAAGTAAATTTAAATCACAAAAATTACGTGTGTAAAATGGAGGTTTATAACAAAAGTATATAAAACAAAAATTAATGTTATTTTAAAAAACTCAATAAATACGTAAATAACAATAAGACAAATATGTGTATTTTTTCAATTAAGTAACATAATAAAATTTCTTATGATAATTCCATAGGAAATACGATTAATTAATGTATATTAATAACATGTTTATCATAGCTATTTATTATAAATCATTGATAGACATTACAATACATATTGTAAAAACTGCTATCAACAAATAATATACTATTAAAAAATGAGTATAAGGGACAATTTTTACAGAAAACTAAAACTCAAAAGTATTAATGTGTAAAATAATCAAACAAATTATTCATTACCTAACATAAAAACGTGTATTAATAAAATTGTTATATAAATAAGCAATTTGGTACATAGAAACACTTCATATATATGTATACACAATAGTCTATAAAGTTTGTACTAATTAATAAATATGTAGATTATATAGTGATCAAAAGTACATTTATGCTAAATAATTAAAATTATTTGTTTCCAAAAAAATACTATAAAATTAAGATGTTTACCTATATCGCTTTCGCCCCTCATATTCATATTCATCATATTCACTTGGATATTCTATGTCCGATTGATCGTAGCTGTGCAAAGCAGGACAAAACATGCCACAGTTATGTATGTGATATTAAATATTAAAATCGTTTTTTACAAAAATGGTAAAAATCGGTTAATTGCAAATTAAAATATATACAATATACAAACAAAATTAACTTTCATACTTAAAATTAAATACAAAAACTATTACTTTTCAAGAGGAATCCTTTGCCTATATCGTTTAGGTTTATGATTTCGAGATCGGTGTGATCTATATTCTGGTTCAATTTCAGGGCTTAATGAAGCATTTTCTTCTTCTTCATAAAAATAATCTTCTTCACTCCTATTAATAAATATAATGAATTACGCATTATTTTTAATAGAATATAATTCTAAAATTATGTTTAATAATATTAAACGAAATTGGTTCTTATAGTTATAAATGTATAGAAATAATGGATTCATATTTACTCTCTAGGATGATGATGTCTTCTATCTCGATTATGATAATGTTCCACATTTTTATATTTTTTTGGTTGTGATCCTCTTCGAATATGTTTATGACTTTCTTCTGACACTGGATTAGTTAATGGAACTGATGAATCTGAATCAATTGAATGACGTCGTTGTCGTTCATCACTTTTTTGGTGAATTTTTAACGTTCTTGATTTTTGGGTACCATCTTCTCCAATATTACCTTCAACCATTCTGTGAAATCCTGGAGGTGGTTGAGGATGTTTTTTTTCTATTCGTTTTTCTATTTTATCATATTCTTGAAACCTTTCGTTGTTATCAGACTGAATAGAATTTGATAATTTTAAATTGTTATCTTGTTGGGAATCTACTACTGGTCTCATATGGTTATGAGTAGTTGATCTCAAGTATGGACTTGTTTCATTCATGTACCCATCTGGTCCAGTTCGTTCATAAACTTCACGATCTAAAACTTTTGGACGACTTTTTTTTATAACTGTCAGAGGCTCTTTTAATTCTGATTGGGATTCATTTCTAATTAATGTATAACTGTCAATATCAGAAACAACTCTACTCAAATCATCTATTTTTTGATTATCATTGGGCTGATTAACAAAATCTTCAACGTCTCTATGTAAAACATGTCTAGAATGACCCTCAAACTGATTTTGAAATTGTTCTAACGTGGTAAGCCGTTTTAGAGTAACTGAATTATTATCAATACTTTGAAAATTAGAATTATTATCTATTGGTCTAGTTCCAATTTGAGAACCTGTGACATGTCGTTGAACAGGGATATCTTCATCACTCAATTGGCCTAGTACTGTTCGAACATCAAATGGTTGTGGACCACTTGGTTCAGGATTTGAATAGTCTTCAAATGATTTTGTTTGCCCAGTAACTAATCGATGAAGTCCAACTGGTGGTCTATCTATAATAATCATAAACATAAATTTTGGTTATAAAATGAACTACATTTTTGGAAATAAATATTTTATTATAATACACGCATATGGATTTATTTATATTGAATATAATAAAAACATACCATCATCATTATCTACAGAATGCCTTTTTGTAATTTCAATACTATCACATACATTTAAATTGGTTACCTATAAAAGAAACTATTTTATTTAATATGTTCATTTATTTTTACGTATATTATGGTTAAAGTAATTGTTTTTTAAAAACATTAAAAACAATTGTTTGGATAAAAATGAGCAAGTAAAATATGAATTAAACTGCATATGGATATTAACGTTAAATTTCAAAACTATTAGTATGCGTTAAAAGAATTCAATTATTAATTTTAATTCTAAAAGATAATAATCATTAACAATTTATCATACATTTTTATTTTAACAAAAATTGGAATATAATAATACTTACCTATATTTCCCCCCCCTAAAATAATACATTTAATAACTACGAAAATATAATTTTGTAATAAACAAATGATTAAATTATTAATGTTACTAATATACCAAACCCATAGCAAAAATATAAATTATAAGCAAAAGGAATAGTTGATTAACAATTCTATTTTATAAAACCTAATTAGGGAAAATACAGACAAAAACACTTTTGTATAAAGAACAAAATACAATATTTTAAATATCTTGTAATATTTAATAATTTAATCTAAGAAAAATAATTTAATAGATTTATATAATTTAACTTACCTCGTCATTTATTTGTAAATTATTTATTGCAACTTGTAGTGAATCATTTTGAAATGATTCTGGCGGAAGTATTTCTCTATTCTCAACATCAACCCAGAAATTGTCATCAGTATCAACAATATTAACCAATTTCTTACTATCAACATCTTTAATAAATGGATAATGAACTTTAGTTATTTGTTCAAATTTACTTTCAGATTTATCAAACCAATTATTACTTATGGCAGACAAATTATGTTTTCCATTTTCAATCACTGAGTTAACATTATAGGTAGGCCTATTTGAATTAATTAGAGATTGAGGTGATCCTTTATTAGGATCTGGAAC
The DNA here is from genome assembly GCA_025469175.1 of Geopemphigus sp. TES_GeoC_2020. Taxonomy (NCBI): domain Eukaryota; kingdom Metazoa; phylum Arthropoda; class Insecta; order Hemiptera; family Aphididae; genus Geopemphigus; species Geopemphigus sp. TES_GeoC_2020. The sequence continues at coordinate 34,771 of JAIPRN010000350.1, read as the reverse complement.
GAAATTACTATTCAACATTAAATCTGAATTTGTAGTAGAATTTAATTTCTGTATGTTAGAGTTTTTATTAGTTGAAGACTGTTCAATATAATTCCAATCATCGGTACTGCAGTTCCATTCATCATTTTGTTGTGAACTTTCTGCCTAAATTATATAAAATTTAAAAAAATTATCATAGTTATTTATCAGTCAAGAAATAAAAAATTAAAGAAATAAAACTCACCGATTGCTGTTGGAATGTTGAATACGAATCCAAATTACCCCAAAAGTTATTGTTGGACATACTTGTAGTCTATGCTCTAATTTCAAATAAATGTGTAAAAAAGTTAAGACTTTTATCTATTAATGAATTAAGATAAAATTCATATCATTATTAATAAAATTTGGATAAAAAAATATCAATCATCTTACCCTTTTCAACAGAATATTTTTATTCTTACGATTTAATCCGTAATACACATAATTATAAACTACCTAGAATAAACATATTTGAGATGTTTTTTCTACTCTAAAGTATTACTTTCACAAATTAATAAAAAGTTGAATCGTTCACGTCACTGAAAAAATTGATATGTTAAAATATATTATATTAGGGTTAGACACCAAGGGCCAAGAAACAGTGCAACCATTCCTGTATCACAAATAATATTGTAATATTATATATGTGTACATGATTATTGCAATATCAAAAATAACATTGTTTACTCTATGTAAAATAATGTAATATTAAAACAAAAAATTAAAACAATGCAATCCCTCTAGAATTATTAACTCCAAAACGCCACTACTAATTAAGTATCTATAATTTATGAAAAGACTATTTTCAATTTTGACCATACAAGTATCAATATACATAAACATATATCGAAATAAGTAAGAAAAAATGAAAATATTAAAAGAACGTTTTTAATTACTTAAATTTATTAATTATTAAGCAAGTACATTTTTGAAAATTTAGTAACCCTGATAAATTGTACGTTTAAATATAACGAACCGGCTTGTTTTTAAATTATCTACATTAAAATAATCGTTCAATGTAGACAATTAACCACATAATAATGCATAAAATAAATTAACTAAAGTAATAATTTTTATTTAGTGCTATTACTCTTTAATAATTTCCATACTTCTTTATATTTCGGTTAATTTTCCAATAAAATTGTACATTAAATTATCAAATGTAAACATGTTATAGACAAGTACAAGATACATTTAATAAGTATACCTTCAATCTGATTCCTAAGTATAAAACTCGTGAATCATAAGATGTAGACTTAGTTCCTATAAAAGAAAATAGTGCATATCTACTATAAATTTTATACCATATAATTCATGATTACAAAAGAAATGATAATACAGTCGGTGAACGTGTCAAAATATTATCACAAAATCAATGATGATAACATAGGATTTTTTGATAAAATCATTTCCAACACGTATAACTCTCATAATTAATTTAGTAGTCATGAAATACATTAATAGTTAAAATACAAAATTTTGTAGTCATATTTTCATATTGCATATTTAATTATCGAGAGATTTATTAGTACATAAATATGGTTTTGTTAACTATGATAGCGAGAATTCCCGATGGATTACCATTAGCTGCTTCTATGCAAGACGACGAACAGGTAATTTAATTTTATGGAAAAATTTGAAAACTATAAATAGTAAAATCTCACGTAGCAATATAGTATATGTATTTTATGTAGGTCGGAAGAAAGTTAATTGAATACCAGAATCAAGCAAAACTTCTTTTTAAAAAACTAAACTTTCAATCTCCAAAGCAATGTACAATTGAATCTGTACCCTATTACTTTCAGTAAGCGCAATATGAATAAAATTAACGTTTAAAACTTCTTTACAATATGAAAACATTATTTATTTTACAGCTATTTAATTGAAAGAGATGTTTGTTATTTGATATTGTGTGAAAAAAATTTTTCAAAGCGAACTGCATTTAGTTTTCTTGAAGATATAGCAGAAGAATTTAATAGACTATATGGAAGACAAGTATCAACTGTTTCTCGGCCTTATACACTAATTGAATTTGGTAATTTATTTTTAAAATACTAATAAGGTAAATAATTTGTATTGATTAAATTGTTTGAATTTCAATATAATAGATAATTATATTCAAAAAGCAAAGAAAAATTACATAGATTCTAGAGTACGTAGAAATTTAAATTCATTAAATAACGAATTACAAGATGTTCAGAGAATAATGGTTCAAAATATTGATGATGTATTACAAAGAGGCACTGTTTTATCAGGTAATTAATAGATAACTAAAATTTAAAAATACTGTATTTTTTAATTATACATTCTATTTACTACTTTTTAAGAATAAATAAACAATATATTTTATACGCTAAAATAAATAGTATAGTTATAAGAACAAAGGTAATAGAATAATTGCCCAATCAATATGTTATTTTAATTTAAATATATTATACCCCTCACTACTATTAGAAAAATATTTGTATACTACTGAAACATAATGTAAAAATAGAAAAATTATAAGAAATCTGGTATTATTATAAATGTAACAAGAAAAAAGGGTAAAAATAGCTTAGAATGTGTTAATAAGGATGGCTATAAAAAAAATTGATTGTGTAAATGAATATTGATGAGGAAGGCTAATACTAAATACCTAAGTGGAATGACAAGGGTGAAGATATTTAATTATTAGCTAAGAAATTTTCTAATTTGTGCAAGTGATACCGTATAAAAATTTTAAACTTTTCACACAGAAAAATATTAAACCGTTTTTTATTTACATATTTTTTTTATATTAATTAATTACAAACATTTAATTATTAATTAATAACATTGGTAAACTGATATCATTTGTATGGAAGCTGTTAATTGATTTATCTGTAATCAAATATATATTTAAACATTAATAAACTACAATGAAATATAATTATATAAAACTAATAAAAATAAAAAAATAATTATTTATATTAAATTTTAAATTATTATAACCATATTAAATTTAATGAAAAATGAAAAATCATGGTATTTAAATGACAACAAAGTTTGTATAAATACATTATAATTTTAAATTTTCTTTAAATAGCATGAAATTTGAAAATATAATTTATTGTACTATTAATATTTAAATAGTATATAACATTTATTTTCGTATTAATATAATAAGTTTAATAAGTATATAGTAAAACATTTATTATATTTTTCAGAACTTGATTCAAAAGCACAAAATTTATCCATATTATCAAAAAAATACAAAAAAGAAGCGACTAATCTCAATTTAAAATCAATGTATATAAAACTTACAGCTGCAGCAATTTTTGTTATTTTATTATTTTTATATTTTTATGTTCTATAAATATTAAGTTGTAATTTATATAATACTAAATTATATGGCTGGGGAGAAATTTTGTTAAAAACTTTGTATCTTTCATAATAATTAAAATAAATTATCTTTAGACCCACTTTTTATTTATAATTTGACGTATAATATTCTTCTTCAAGTTCATATAACTCTGTCGACATGTCATCTACTAGACTTGTAAGCTTGCGATCACATTCTACTTGTTTTGTACGGAAGAGTTTTGAATTTTGAGCAATAGCTTCATTTACAGATGGAAAGTCGTTTAAGATAAGATATTGTTTCATATCTGACACAAGTTTCAAGAGAGATTCTCCAGCACGAACAATGTTGGCAGCTCTAACTTCCATTTCAAATGCAATTAGTTCACTACGAGTAGCTTTCGAAATTTGTGTTTGATCATCATCAGTTTTACATAGTTTTACAATACCTAAAAGACCAAAATTGTTTATATATATATATATGTATGTATATAATATATTGTTAATAAATTTAATTATTTTATTTAAACTGCTAAATTAAACAGCAAAACTATTTTTCTTAATTAACCTGATTATATTAATAATAGGGATATGTAACAAAATAATCTAAACCTTATATTACTAGCTATATCAGTTTTTAGAAAATACAGAAGATATATAGGAAGGAAATACAAAATAGCACAATAAGTAAAGTCAATTACTCACATTTAAATTATGTCAATCAATAAACATGAATAGTTTAAGGACTAATAGCAATTTGTACTAATAATAATTAAACAAATAATTTATTTCAACAGAAGACTCAACATATTATAGAAATGTGCATAGCATTATTATTTTTAATATTTCTAGTAATTTTTTATCACATATAAGATAAATTTAATGTAGTTATTATGTATATAGTTAATAAATATAATTTAATAATAAATTATATAAGTTACCTTCGAAATTTTCTAACATACATTTTACATCACTTTTTAAACGATTTGTATATGATTTTGTTACAGACATTGAAGTAGACATGAATATGCAGTTAAATAAACACAAAATATTTCAGAATTTCGCCAATAATTAATAAAGAAAAATTTAATATAACTGTTGTTTAAAAATAAATTGCAAAAAAATATGTAATTAAATTTATGGTTTTAATAATGTTATAATTTTAAAAAAATTATACACTACTAATAGTACCTAATTAGTATAAAATTAAGCAAATTTTGTATATGTAATTTGAATATATTCTTTTATTATCTCTGTTATTAAAAACATATATACACGTTATGATTTAACCTAACATGATAACAGTCTATGGATGTAAATGTAATTATTCATAATCTATAAATTAACATTTATTCCTTCATGATATAATTTTCCTCCATGGAATTAAACGACAGCGCTGTTAAGAACTAGGTGCCCATGTTAACATAACCAAGAAACTTCTTAATCGTTGTCGTCGAATATTTGTCTTTTGGTTTTGTTACGGTACTTCCAGTTTATATCCTCGTTTATCTAATTAATCGTTTAAGTTCTTCTCATCATGGCTCCCAAAAAGGTAATTTTATTACAAGACATATATTGGAAGCTTAGAAGCAAATTTCGTTATTAATAATGTTATTTTTATACAATCCAAAATATTGGTTACTGCGTTAATTAACACCCGAATGTTTGCCTTTAAAACAGCTTTGCCAAAATTTAAAATATTATAACAATATCAAATTTATCCGTAATATTGAAGTGATCATTTTATAACGTTATTTTTAATTTCAGCCAGGTGCAAATAAGAAGGTTGGAAAGAAAGCTAAAATCGCCCCAGCTCCTCTTGTTGCTGAAAAGCCAAAGAAAGTGGTTAAACAGAAAGTTGTTAACCCACTCTTTGAGAAAAGACCAAGAAACTTCGGAATTGGTAAATAATATTAATAGTAAAATAAACATGTATAATATAATACTATAAATTTATTTGGATTTATAAAGAATAAAATCACAGTGATGTTTGAATTTCTTCAGCTGATTTTAAATTTAACTTGATAGTTTGTTTAATATTATGGTGTAAATAACATTCTGAGTGCGTTGTTTCTATTGTATAACACTTTGAATTTTTTTATGGCAATACCTATTTATTTACATAAACTAAATTCTATTTTAAATTAAACTAATTTTTTATCATTAGTTTTACTTTGATATTTTTATCTTATGATATAGATGTAAATCTTAAAATCTATTGAACGCCATATTAAGTATATATGATTTTATTTATTTTGTATAAAAAATTTTTTAGTTTACATACACAAATGTATTTGCCCAAATTTCTCTTCATAAACATAATTTTAGAAGAGATTGATATAGAAAAAGAATCTTGTGTGTATATAATATTTATGTAAATACATAAGAATTATAAACTACTATCTTATACTTCTACTCAAGCTAGGATTGATATGCAATAAAAATATTCAAAAAATTATATTAATTATACACAATAATAATATGTTCCTTCAAATTTTTAAAATTATTTATAAAAAAATGTCATGCATACATTTTAAATATAACTACTTCCATAGAAACACTAATGAACTACCATAGTCCACCAAGTCAATTTATAAATACTATATTTACTATAAATAAATAAAACAATTTCATAGGAGTTGCTAATGAATTCTTAAGAATGTAAATGTGCAATTATATGCATATTGATCAAAATATGAAAAAGAAATTCTTCTATTAATATGAGAATAAACAAAATTATGGACATAGCTGATCACCAATTCATTTGAATTTAAAGATAAATGCATAGGATTCTTAGTCCTATATGTTTATATATAGTCTTATATATACTGGCCTATGAAAACATATGTTCAAAAAAAAAAAATGTAAATTGCATTTTGGATTGGTTTAGCTAAGGGCAAAGTATTAATTTATAAAGTATAATAATAATATATTTAATTATGATACTATAATTTTTTTTATTTCTAAATTATTGCCTACGTTTTTACCCTATCATTTTTGTATTTTTAATGTAACAATTGCATAACGTATATACTAGTTCTTGTTACACTTGTTTAATTGTTTATAAATATTAATACATAGTTTGTAAAATAAAATGTATAATCACAGTCCAAAAAATTAGGTAAACAGAACTTTTACGTCTTGACGAGTCAAATGAAGTTTTTTATGCATTAATTTCATTTGTAATGATTATCAATGTATTCATTACATTAAATTATTCAAATTCATTGATTATCAGCTATGATGTTAGAATTTCTTCAACGGAACTCAACATATCAGATTTAATATGTTGAGAGTAATGTTGAAAATGACATTCTGAGCTTTTATATTTTAAAGTAAAAATTATATCTTTATAACAAAATGCCATGATGATATAAATATTTGTAATGAATAATTTTATGAAATACTATTCTATGAGCTTTTTAACCCTGAGCTTTTGTTAAAGATATTTAACCAATTGATCAATTGAAAATTGCTTAACTAGCTCAATACATTTTAGTGTTTATTAAAAATATTAACAAAAATTTCTTTAAAATAATAAAATATTCTTTATTGTATATTTTATACTATTTTCATAAGTGCAAAGATTATTATTTATGACTTCAGTGAAATTGAATTGCTATGATGAGTTATATATTTTTGATGGTATTTATGAAAATCTACTTTAAGAGCTTTTTAACACTGAGCAATCCATTACAGTATGGAGTATTTTTATGTACTTATATTTAAGCATAAGTTTTAACTTAAAATTATCAAACAAATATTTCACTATAAATTACTCTGTTATTTCACATTTATTATGAATTTGATTATTTAGTTGCTAATACATTTTCTAGGTCAAGATATCCAACCTAAGAGAGATTTAAGTCGTTTTGTGAAATGGCCCAATTACATTCGTATTCAACGTCAAAAGTCTGTTCTTCAAAGAAGACTTAAAATTCCTCCACCTATCAATCAATTCTCATATGCTGCCGATAAAGCTACTGGTAAATTATATTTTTGCTTATAATTCAACTATTCCAATTCCATCTTGCTATATCGATAAATTAATTATAAAACTGGAAAATTAATATGACCATTTTATTTCAGTTACTCAGTTATTCAAACTAATGGAAAAGTATAGGCCAGAAACTGCTGCTATGAAAAAAAAAAGATTACAGGTAATAAATTACTTTTTTTATTTTGTTCATTATTAAACAAAATAATGAAAAAATTTAGAAAAGAGCTGAAGACAAAGTAGAAACTAAAGAAGATCAGCCAACCAAACGTCCAAATGTTATCCGTCAAGGAATTAATACTGTTGTTAACCTTGTCGAACAGAAAAAAGCACAATTGGTTGTCATTGCTCATGATGTGGATCCTTTAGAAGTATGTTATTTATACATAATTTTATGTATGTTTTTTAAAATGTTTAATCGTATAATTCGTTTTGTAGTTGGTAATATATTTGCCAGCTTTATGCCGCAAAATGGGTGTGCCTTATTGCATTATTAAGGGTAAATGGAGATTAGGAAACCTTATGCGTCGCAAAAATTGTACAGCTCTGGCTATAACACAAGTAATATTACATTTATAATTATTACCAGTTTGTTAATTGTTCTAATTAAAATTTATTTAATAGGTTGACACTGGTGACCGGGCAACTCTTGCTAAACTGGTAGAGTCTATTAAGAACAACTTCAACGAACGGTTTGATGAATTCAAACGTCATTGGGGTGGTGGTGTTTTGGGTGCCAAGTCTGCTTGTCGCCTTGCTAAAATTGAAAAAGCAAAGGAAAAAGAACTGGCACAAAAACAATAAGATTTATGTATATGATGTTTACTTAATAAAACATAAAAAATTAAATATCGTATTTCAATTATTAATATGTGGAATTTAATCGCTAAAAGTAATTCCATAAATGATAAAATGAAAAATCGTGATAACTTTGATTTATTAATAAAATAATAAAACCTAGAAATAATATAAATATATATATATATAGCATTCAACAAGATCTGAAGATCTTAAAATTATTTAATATAACTTCTCTAATTATTTAAATAATTATAATTTTTAATTTTAAGCTAAACTAATGGTGGTTACTACTGAATTTTGATTTTATTAAATAGTTATCTTACATAATTAATTTTTTTAAAAACTTAAGGGAAGCTTATAATAATTCTGTTATAACTCGAGTTTTATGTTATATTTCACAACATTATTACTTATATGTACATGATAATTGGATAGGTAAAGTTAATATATTAAAATAAGTTAATAATTTCTATACCAATAATGTAATTGTTACTTCATCACTTCCCAACATTTTGGGATTTGTCACTTTAGTCTTCAACCTCCATTTGACCTTATCTTCCATATCATTCACATACATCCCAGCAATCCTCATATAACACTTGATCGCATTTAAACCACTTGGTCTTCATCTTTCTTAAACACTCAATTGCATAACCATTTTTACTGCTTCCGAGTCATATAACATGAATAAATAATTTAAAATTATTTTTCTTTGTCTTATCCACGATTTACATATTCGTTTCTTACAATATCTTTTGTCATCTCACTCATCCATTTAAGTTTTCTCATTTTGATTTATTTTCTTGACCACTGTCCAACACTGAAACATTCAACATAGTGTCACTATAAAACTTATCTTTTAACCATATTAGAATTTCTTATCGCACAAAACAAACTTCTCCCCACTTGATCTACTCACATCTAAACCTGTTTAACATGCACATCAAAACTTCTGTTCTTTTGTACAAAGAATCCTGAATACTTACAACTTTCAATCTCCTTTACCTCATCCTCGTTTACTGTCATTACACACCTTGTTATATCCACTTGTTCTCTTTCATCAAACTCAAACTCTGTCTTATAATATAATATAAATTCAATAATTAATAAATAAATACATTTCATAATTCTATAACGTGAATATTACTATCTTATAAAACTATTTTTAAACTAACAACTTCGTATTAGTGGGAACTGTTCATGTATATTATAACACATAATATAACTTCTAAATTCATAAATAATATCCATTCTATAAAATTTAAATAATGTTAGATTATAAAATAAATTAACTTCTGTACTTAGTTTTCTATAGATTTGATTAAAATCCTTTATTAAGTTTATATAAGTTGTAGTTGCAAATTAAAATTCCAATTCAATAATTAATACTAAAGTTCGCGACACATTTTTATCAATAATTTAGAGATATTTAAAACTCGTCTGTTATATAGTTTACAAAATATTTTATTTAAGGTCACAGGATAAAATATATATTATCACGAATAATAACAATTTCTAATATTTTAAAAATGGCTACACTGTAATATTAATTTAGTCATGCGTATTATTTGTTATTTTTTATATTGGACATTGTATAATACTGGATTGAACATTTCCGATTTTGTTCACAATTTTTTTTTTTGTCATCGGTTCTGTTTTTGTTTATTAATTATTCAGTTCCAAATTTAACCGAAAGAAAAAGCAAGTAATACTAACATGGAAGTGAATTACGAAAATGAAGGTAAGACAATCATCATTTCTCAAACTACAATTTTTGTGTAAACAAATTTATGATTACTATGGTTGATAAACACCACGAAGTTAAATGTTTTACATGTTAAGCATGTACGTATGTACAATATACATTTACAATATATATATATATATATATAATTTTGATTGGATTTGGTTACTTTTTAACGATAAAATAAAAAATTTTTTGAAAATTGTTCACCTAAGATTTTGTAAAAATGTGGTATTCCTACAATATTAGACAATATTGTCTATTTTATTTATCGGAACATTCAATATAGGTTTAATGCATGATAAGTAAAATAATAAAAATTTAGATTAAATAAACTTTTTTATATGTTGTCTCTTAAGAAACATCAGCAATAGTTTAAATTAGTATTTTATGTTTTATTTTTGTATTGACTGTGATTTATGACTCCATCTTGAACAGATTTATTTGTTTCTTATGATTAATATTATATTTTGTATTAGAAAAATTTGTTGTCTAGAACAATTGTTTGACAATTTATTGTTATTAAATAATGAAAAATTATATTTTATTATTTTCGTAGAATAAGATTACATTTTTTGTTATTTGTTGTTAAGGATATGACAATGATTATCAATCAAAATCTAAAGGAAGTATTTTAACAAGAAAGAATAATACTTTGCCATTTTGGGGTAATGAACGTACAATGAATTTAAATACTCTAATATTAACAAATATTCAATCATCTCATTATTTTAAAGGTAATTTTAATTTATTATATATATACATATTAACTATATTTATGATAGCTGAAATGTAATATTTATTTAAGTTTAATAACATGCACTATAATTATTCCAGTTAATTTATATGAACTAAAAACTTACCACGAAGTTATTGACGAAATCTATTATAAAGTACAACACCTTGAACCATGGGAAAAAGGTAGTCGTAAAACATCTGGACAAACTGGAATGTGTGGTGGTGTAAGTTTTATTTAACTATTGAATGTTTTTATCACAATATGACTTGTATTTAATTTTATTTCTCGTAATAATTAATTATTATATATATTAAATATTAATTATATTTATAATAAAATAATGTAATATATTCCTTTAGGTCCGAGGAGTTGGTGCTGGTGGTATTGTGTCTACAGCCTTCTGTCTTCTGTATAAACTGTTCACATTGAAATTGACTCGCAAGCAGGTAACTGGGCTAATTACCCATTGCGATTCACCTTATATACGTGCTTTGGGTTTTATGTACATCAGGTAAGTTTTTGATCAAACTATCCCAAAGTAGAGTGGAGGATAATTATTTCAAGCATAATAACCATCCTGAAAGTATTCCTATTCCTATTTATTTTAACAAATGTTGTAAGTTTGTGTTATTTTTAAATATAAAAATTATTAATATTACATTACATTTATATTTTAGATACACTCAACCACCTGGTGATTTATGGGATTGGTATGAATCATTTTTAGATGATGAAGAGGTAATTTTATAATTGTTAAGTAAATAGTTATATTTAAATTATTTCTTTGATTTATTAAACACAAGATAAAATATACATATATTTATATATATATATATATATATTAGGAAATGGATGTTAGAGCTGGAGGTGGACAAATGATGGCAATTGGCAATATATTAAAAAGTTTTTTGTTCAAATTAGAATGGTTTTCAACACTATTCCCTAGAATCCCAGTGCCCATTCAGGTAGGTATGTGGGCAAAACATATTCATATTTATTACTTTTTAGAAACTAAGTAATGTTTTATATTATTACAAATGTCTATGTATATTAAATACAAGTGGTTTAAATTTACTTTAGCAACAAATGGAAAAGAAAATGAGTGAAAAGTATCCTCCAGTAATTGAAGAAGCACCAAGAAGAAATATATCTGAAAAAAATTTCAGGTAATATAAAGTACATTTTTTATTTTCTTCAACAGCAATTTAAAATGTATGTAATATTACAACAGAGATCGAGATGATTATAGAAGTAGAGATTTCTCTGACACATCAAGGTCTCGAGATAGAACTGATCGTAGAGAAAGATCACATAGAGATTATCGTGATAGAGATTATGAACGCAAGACTACTTTTAGAAATTCTCGAGAAAGGTAAATCTTAACATTTATAAAAGAAAACAATACTATGTATCATTTTAAATTATTTGTTAAATGTCTTAAAGGTTACATTTCTTTTTCAAATTAAAATCAATTTTTTAATCCGATTAGTAAATGTTGATTAGGTGTGTAATATATAAAAATGTTTTTATTTTAAGATAATTTAATTATGTATGATTTTATTAAATTTAATTTGGAAACGGAATATATAAATTTAAGTAGGCAAATTATTACCTACATATTTTATCGGAAATATAATTTGTAATTTCTTTATATTGATTATATCACATCATAATCAACTAATTTTTGATTATAATTACTCTTATGTTTGCAATAATTAATGTTTTTAATGAATTTTAAATTATAATATATAATAATTACCGTTTATTTAATTTAATAGATCGCCTTATGTAAGCCGAAGAGATGATTACCGAAAAAGGTAATATTAATTAAGCTGATTGTTAATTATATTAAAGTACATTGTTTATTTTTAATTTTAGTATATCTAGAAGTCCAAAATATGGTAGTAGTAAAAGAAGAGATCGTGATGATTATAGGTGATTTTATTATTCTAATATGTTATATACTTATCAATTTTTTCTTTTTAATTAATATATAATAATAAAACACTTAATTATTTTAGGTCGCGATCAAAATATTGATTAGAAATATGGAGTAAATTTTGGCAATTACTTTTTTAATTTTTACACTCGTTTGATAAACTTAAGAGTGAGTAATTCTAAATTTAAATTGTACATATATAATGAAATTACTTATTTTCTGTGTTTTAAATTCATTTATAAGAGATACAATTAATTTTGAATAAAATAATAATAAGCATGTAAGTACATATATTGTAAATTGTGTATACATTTTAACGATATTCTTTAATTATATGTCTCCTTCGAAACCATAAGAAACATTTTCTTCGTTGTTTTTATTCATTCTTGCCTGTGGATATACTTTATTTAAATATATTATACGAAATAAGTTTACTCCAAAAACTGTCGTTCTTTTTCCTTGATGCCCTCTCCCTGATTTCTGTATCATTGCACAGAGTTTCATTGTTTAAATCTTTGAATAATGTCGTATTGTCATAGACTGGCAACCAATCATCAAATTCAGCAGTATATATTGTGTTTATTACATTTTGGTATAACATGTCGTACACATTATAACCATATAAAAAATCACCGTGATTAAATTCGTTTATAAGATGTAAACCTAATCGGTGTGGTAATTGTGTATAAAGCTCCATTACATCCTAAAATTAATGTTGAATATTATTTTGTTAAAACGTTTTCCTCGTACAAACATTTTTGTTTTCCTCCATTGGAAATATTAACAACTTACGTTGGGATCTGCCAGTATATCATTTTTAGCGTAATAGAATGCAACAGGAGTGATTATATTGCTTAAATTATATTTCGGTGGATGTAAACAATTATAAACTTTAATATTTTCTGCTGGCCCATAATCAAATTGCTGAAAATTTTCTGGAAAAGAAATTAATTGTAAATTTTAGAGAGTATATTCTAAATGTAATCTACTTATTGATAAATAAAAAACAAATTGATTATTTTACTCGCTATAATTTCTTGTGCAAAGTGCAATATGGTTTTCACTGATGTAGCAGCAGGATTGTGTGCCAATATAATTGGTAATAATTTCTACGAAAACAAATTTCTGTTTTAATATTATGACTAATGTTATGAAGTTTAAATTATTTACCATATCAAATTTATCGGAATCTTCACCTATCAATTTATAAATGATATATTTTTTACATAATGAATTAATCTTTTCACACAAATACTTATTCATAAATGTACTGATGGTGTTGTGAGATAAAATTACTCCTTGTGATATCCAAGTTGTAACTTTCTGAAACAGAAAAATGTATTATAAATTTGTCGTATTATCCTTTTAAATCTAAACTAGCCCCAAACACACTTGTATTTGGTTTGCATATGGCACTAAACTATTCAACATGAACTTCATGTGATGTACATAAGCTATCGGAGCCAGACTAATTTGCGCTCTTATTTTGTGATTATATTCCGGGTGCATAGAACACATGACGTAAAACATGCAAGTTCCCATTGAATGTCCGACATAGTACAATTGAGTTGAATTTGTGTGCTCCAAAATATAATCAATGGTGGCTGGCAAATCGTAGAGCCCCATTTCGTGAAAACTACGACCCATAAACATAATTGTATGATATATATGAGTATTTTCAATGTGTAATTATATTGAATGTAATGAAAACGTGTCATAAAGCCTATAAATAAATGGAATATCTTGAAAATATCCATAGTAAATAAAAAATTTTTTTTTCACTTCTCAAATTTGTTAAAGAGAAAATAAGTTCATCTAAGAAAAATGCAAGAGGCAATGACTTAAAAGAAGATAATCAAAATATACTTCTATTTTAGTTTAAATAAAAATTATATTTATAAGTGTTTTTTTTTTTTATTATTATAGTGTTTATTTTTATTTTCATTTGTATTACAAGAATTAATTCTCGTTAAAATTTTAAATTGTATAATACGTTATACTGTATAGATTATTGAATTTTATATATATAGATTACAAAGAAAATTCATATTTATATTTAATTTATTTTGCCTCAAAAATAAGTTTATTTATTATTTTATGTTGTTTTTTTATGTCTCATATTTTCAAAATTTGACATTCATTTTCATTGAGCACTATAATGTAATGTGAATATTCACCTAAAATTCCAAAACTGTTCACTGTGTGTACTGATATATTTATGAGAACGAGAGTAGGTATTGCCCCTAGAATTTCCCAACCAAACATCAAAACCTCTATCTGCCAGTAGATAAGCTGTAAAAAAAACGAATTTTTTCTTAAAAAAAACACGAAATAGATTTTGAAAACTCATTTTTATACTTATACCTATAAATGTTATACAAAATAATTTTTTTTCTCGTATAAAATTTGAAAAACCATATACCTACTTATATAACTTTGGATTTTTTTACTTCGTGGCTTTATACTTACGTACAAATTTATTGATTAGTTTTAATTGATCTGGCCTTTCTACTAATTATCATTCTTTAACATCCTCAATAAACCTCTATTATTTTATTCATTTTGGTCAAAATTAAAATATATATATAAATTGTAATGAACTATAACTATTAAAACTATTATTACAAAAAAAGCGATTAAGATTAGAAATTTATTGTTAAATAACTGAATATAATATTGCAAAGACTAGAGCTACCAGCAAGTCCTAAAATTATACATACTACGAAAAATAAAATTTATAGAACGAAATTTGGAAATGAAAAAGAATGATTTTTATTTACTGTATAATATACTTAACGTTTATTTTATCATTTTATTCGTGTACGTAAATAAATAAATTGACATTATTTTTAACGAAAATTTAATTTTAAAATGTAAATAATCATAACTAAATTGAAATGTACTGTACATGTATGTACTGAAGTACGATAAAACGAAAATGTTACATAACGGTTATTAGTTCATACACACTTGGCTGAAGGTTGGCACCTACAAGTTCAAAAAAGTGAGAGTTTAAATATTATAGTTCATTCTCAATACAAATAAAAAATTAGTTTACTGAAACTTAGGCGAAATTACAAACAAATAATAAATGTTACTATGAATTAACTAAAAATATGCACAAAACAAATATGTTATAAAAGAAAGAAAAAATACATCGCATCCAACTCATTTGACCAATGGTAACATATTACAAAACCAACATATAACATAAATATGAACACAATAAACTTTTTATTTTGAGAAAAAATATTTTCGAATAGTGTCTGGGTGTGAAAATTTAGGATAATCCGAATGCTATATATATTTTGAGAGTAAAATCTGTAAGACTGCCGTTCTTGGTGCGACAACTCCGTCGCGACGTCGTAGCCGCAGGAAGAGGTAGCAGCTAGGGCCACTAAATCGGGGACGAATGATTATTTTTATATTATTTTTTGTAAAGGAAGATGTCAATGGTTGCCCCGTGGCAGAGGATTGTCCTGTCACCATGCAACATTCTCGTGATAGCTTTTTAAGAAGTGTTAGTTTTTAAGAACTATTGTTAACTAGATTTGATGTACGAGGGGACAAAGTAAAACAACGTGGGGATAACTAGCGTTGCTCGCCCTTCTCATTAAAGATGATCGGATTGTAAATCAAATTTTGTATTTGCAATAAACGATGTCGGAAGTACTGCCTTCACGCATTCCGGGCCAGTGAGGTTATTGCCGATACCATATAAAAATAAAGTAAAAGACTGCCAGTAAGTTGGTCACGCGTGAATGAAGAAAGGCCCCTTATTACAATTGGTATACTATGATATTTAATGGAGGGTCTCATACTAGGTCTAAGATGGGAGGTTCGTGTGATAACTAATGTAAAAAAGGAAAAGCTGGAAACAGATTGGTACGATTCGACTACGGACAGAGTGAAATAACAGAAATTATTATAATATCTCGAATATACAAGCATAAGTTTGACACGCCGTCAAAGGCCACATTCGAATCGAAGTCGTGCGAAATTTTCTTTTATCTTAACACTAATATGAAAATTAAAGAAGTACAAAAAAACATTATTTTAAATTAGAAAACTTAATATTTAATATAATTTAAGTTTAATTCGACGTGAAATAAAGCTTAAATCGACATAAACGTTCGCACAACACACGTCTATAATAAAGAATATATATATTTAATTAATTAACTTCTAAATAGGCCGTTAGCGCTTATGGACACCAGTGATAAATAATTAATAATATACCATAAATGTACATTTTTGATAAATTATTATTATTGTACGAACAAAAAAGAAATATATCGATCAAATATATAAATATTACCCTTGAACGTGTCGTACATGTCCACAGTCTTACTTAGTGTAGCCCGTTAGCAATAGTTTGGCATGGGGTCGAATTAAGGACTCTACTTGGTCATTTTGAAAATTGCAGGAACGAAAAACGTACGGACAAAATGAAAAACCCGATTATAAGATTAAACGGCAAACATATTTGTTTAATTAAGACAGTCGGAGATTGGTCATCGCTGTCGATGCTGTTAATAAGCAAAAAATAATACGCAACTTTCTTGATGAAATATATAATAATCAACAAGAATATAAATAATTTGAAAAATATACGAAAAACTAATAGACCTCTTCCTCGATAACCATTAACGACATGTTTGACAGTTTGATGGAACACTACAGAATTATTGGCACATAAGTAACGTACCGAAATCGATTACTTACCCAGGGATCTTGTAGGCCCGTTGATTACCCAATCGGCAGAACTCGTCAAAAGTCCGTGTTGTAAGAACACAGGAAAGTTTCTATATTGTTTCGTAGATTTTCCATGCGGTATCCTATGTACTTCCAACAGATATCCGTCGTTTGTGTCCACAATATGTGTCTCGGACGGATAAGCATAACGTTTAATTATTTTCGGCTAAAATATACCGTTATTCGCGTAAACGGTCGATTAAAAATAGAAACGTCTTAGTTTTTACGAATATACACATATATAATGATTAGATAGGTTTATTATATAGTTTACCACAGTCAACGACTCGTCTGGATTAAACGTTTCTTTAGCGCGAATCGGAACAATAAACACGTTTAGGTAAACGATAAACGCGTTTAGGAAAACGACCGAATTCGCGCAAAAATTCATAGCGGGAAAATTCGATTACGATTGTATTACGATATAAGTAAACATTTAATTGGTGTATTACGTAAATTCAAACGTATTGCTCGCTATTACAAACACAAGCTGGTTAGGTATGTATTGGATTGGGTGCGCACGACCGTACAAGTTCACAACAACAATTGAACTACAGCGATCGAATAATAAACAATAAATGAACCTCGCGTGTTATATTTAAAAACAGTATAATCGTAAACGATTGAATGAAAACGCGCGCACGCATCCGCCCTACGTGCGTGAGTGTATATATTTTTATATGGAGTTATATTTTGTACATTCGGTAATGACAATAAAAAACGGCGATACGTCTTAATAATAAATTGTCGGGTTGTCCTGTTCGCTTTGCCGGGCGCACCACTGGTAAGCGTTGTAGAACATCTGCATCCAAGGGGCGTGATCGTTACGGCCGTCTTTCGACCGGTCCAACCCGTGCGTGTAGGGCCATTGCCACGTGAACACACTCCGTTCGGGATGAGGCATCAGGGCCAGGTGTCTGCCGTCGAACGAACAAACCCCGGCTATTCCGCCTGGAAAAGGAACGTACAACGTTTTTTTGTCTACGTATAGTATTCTACCGTAAGTGTTGACCGACCCCAAATAGCTGGGAAAGAGAGCAAGAAGAAGAAGATAGTAAGTGGCGGGAACGCGTCATCGAACAATGAATTAACGTAAGAAAAAATCGATTTCGTAACCAACTCGCGTCAAAACACCGAGATTAAAAGATCATTCATATATATATATATGTGTGTGTGTGTGTGTGTGTGTGTGTGTGTGTGTGTGTGTGTGTGTGTG
>JAIPRN010000350.1:0-16144 GCA_025469175.1 Geopemphigus sp. TES_GeoC_2020 | reverse complement strand
GTGTGTGTGTGTGTGTGTGTGTGTGTGTGTGTGTGTGTGTGTGTGTGTGTGTGTGTGTGTGTGTGTGTGTGTGTGTGTGTGTGTGTGTGTGTGTATTATCAATGAAATAGTTTGTTCGCGAACGGTCGTCCTTGCGAACTACGTACGCCGTCGGAAAACAATAAATCTATATAAATGTTAGATCGACACGCAATTAGAGCCCCCTTTAACGTGGTGGCAAATTTTTAGTAAAAAAAGAAACCAAAGAAAACGTCGTTATACGTTATATTCCTCGGGGTGTATTAAACTTTACGCGATCATAAATATTCTCTCGAAATAAATGTACAGCCGCTTGTGTTACTTAACTGCAGCCGAAGTTTCAAATGGTTCTGTTAGCTTTCCCCTCTCCCCCCCAAACAGAACTTGCGATCCGCGCAATATATGTTATACGAACATCGTCAAGTTTGACTAAGGAAGGGACATTATTGATTTTGGCGAGAATAAAAATTATTTATTAATCATCTTTAATCGATTGAAAAATGTCATTCTCAATCCTAAACGATCTTTAAATCAAATAGATTTGCCAGCCATTGTCATCAAGTTTGTGACCATCAAATCGAAAACGGACGCTTATTTTGAAATTTTTTTTTAATAGGGGACGGAGACGTTAAGTTATTACTTATTTCAAACTTAGGGCTAGATCTTAAAAAAGAGAAATTTCGAAAGGTTTAAATCCCTTTTTCCCCCATCCCTATAAATGCGCACCTATAACAGAACCCTTCTTAATTTTTTGTTTCTAACATTAATATTGTTATTAATTTTGAACACAACCTGTAGAACGTGTAGTTAAATTTATTCTAAGTTTTAAAAATATTTGTATTAAATGTATTAAATATTTTAAAATTTCAATTGTTTATTACATACAATTATGAATTCTCTTATAAAATTAAATATTTATGTTATGAAATAAATTATGCAATACTTAATTTTCAATTTTTAACACTCATTAAAAATGTAAAATAGAATTTTTCATAAGAATTTTTTATGTATAGTATGATTAACTTAGTATTCGAATTAAAATTCTTTTAAGCTAAATTACAAATTTTACAAATAACATGTGAAACATGACGTTACGTATTTATATAAATATTGTACACCAATTAATTCAGTGCTTAAATTGGGATAGATAATTAATTTTAATATAATAGGCTTAACCATATATGTTAAGAAATATTTAGGACTAAAAGAATTTGTACATGACACTCAATAATCAAGCTTAAATTACATCACTTACCAAAAGAACCATTTGGGTTCATTGGGTATTTTTCAGTTGATACATTTTGATCATCAACATATGTAATAGGAATACAATTATTAGTGACAAGAGAATTTTTAACATCTTCATTGCGAAATTCAAATCGACCTAAAATATATTTAAATAATTTGCGTTTATAATTACATATAAAATCTAAATAATTTAATTATAAATACCTATTTATATTTTCCTACTATTTTTATCATAAGTAGATCACTCATAAAAATTCTAAAATTATTAATAACTCTAAAAGTATAAACATACAATTATTCAAATTTCTATAACCTAAATTAATTTTATTTTTTTTTTATTTATAAGCACTAATTTTTAATTATTTAAGTAAACTATAAAAATAATGTAAAAAACAATGTAAAATTTCACTATTATACATAATATTTATGAAAAATAGTTTTCAAGTTTATATTTTAAATTGGTAAGATTATATTTGGTTACAATATGAACAATAATACTAATATGATCAAATTTACATACTAAAATAAAATTATCATCCTGTTAATTTTTAAAATGGATAGAAAATATAAATTACCTTCAGCATGAGCAATCCATATACCAAGAATACTTTGATCCATGTTTTTGAACATTATAGCCTTTGAAGAATTAATTTTAACTGTACTAAAACGACTTTCATATCTACCAGACTTGTTATGACACATTATAATTGGAGGATCATCAATATTCAAAGAATTCCTTTCGTTATTTTCACCTAAAATGAATTCAAATTTTTATATCAATATAATTTTCTTAATAGACCTTTTTATAAAATTTAAGTGAACAGTTTAATTATAGTTTACCGACTAATCCAAGGCTACACATTAGTTGACAACCATTACACACTCCTAAACTAAATGTATCTTTCTTAGACATGAAATGTTCTAAACTTTTTTTAACATTAGGATGGAATGCTAAACTTGCTGCCCATCCTTTGGCAGAACCCAATACATCTAAATGTATAATTAAATTACAAATACCATTTACAGTTTGATTATCATTTTATTTGAAATGTCTAAAAAAAAGATTAAGAAAAAATGTACCTCCATAACTAAATCCTCCAGGGAAAATTAAACCTCTAAATTGTTCAATATTAATTGCATTGTTTAAGAGATCTTGTACAGTGATATCCCATACTTCAAATCCAGCCATAAAAAAAGCAGCACTCATTTCTCGATCACCGTTTATTCCTTCTTCTCTAATAACAGCTACTTTCAATGATGTAGCTATATAAAAAATACAAAACGAATACTTATTCAAATAAATAAACTGCTTTAGTTATTTAGATGTGTAACAACAATTTCATATTAAACGAATAAATTAAATTAAAATTACAAATATTTCATACCTGACATGATTAATGAATTATTTATTTCAAAATTACAGGAGTAAACAGGTCCTAATCGTTTATTTAATGAATTAAACTCTTCTTCAGCTGTCAAAACATTTGATTGGATTTTTTCGATCTCAAAACTTGTTTTTTCCCATATTTTAAATACTTTGGTTAATAAGACATCCAGTAAAATTTCTCCTGAATTTTCAATGATAACCTAAAATATAATAAAAATTACGAAAGTTACATAAATTATTTTAATATTAATAATAGTTTAACAATTTTATATATTAAAATATAATTACATTAAGTATAATATTATAATATAATCTTACGCGAGATATGTTGCCATATGTTGAAGTACGTCCAATAATATATGCAGGTACACTTATTTCCAACAGTACTTCATCTATATATTTTGCATCAACTTCTAAAACCCAACCACACTCTTCAGCAAATAATATTTCTATGTTATTTACAGAAGATGTGTGTTTAATTGTACTCAAATCTACATGGAATCCACAATATCCACCAAAAGCCATTTCTAAAAGGCACGTTATTAAACCACCATCACTTATGTCATGACCAGATAATAATTTTTGATCTGAAATAATTATTTACCATAATTTTTTTAATTTAAATTACTTAAATTATAATTTTTTTACTTTTAATTAGTTTTTGAATAGATATAAATGCTTTTTTTAACATGCTTGGATCATCCAAATCTGGTGCACTATTGCCTAATTGTCCATAACACTGAACCAAAGCAGAGCTACCAATTCGACGTTGACCACTAGATAAGTCTACAAATATAAGATAACTTGCATCTTTATTTCCATTACTTCGTCTTGGTCCTTTGAGATCAGGAGTTACCACTAATCTCACATCTTCACATGGTACATATGTGGAAATAACAATAGAACCTAATACATATTATTAAAATATTAATAATTCATAATTTTAAACTGTTTGTTTAAATTCATTACCTGGTGTTTTAATATTTTTATCACCCACTTTAGCTGCCATACTTAAAGAATCTTTACCACCATCAATAGCTATTCCAAGTTTTTTCATTACTTCACACATAGCTTTACAAGCATAATATAATTCTGCTCCTTCACCTGGTAATTTGGCAGGCCACATCCAATTGCCACTACATTTAACATCCTAAAATTATAAACAATGGGAAATAAAATATAAAAAAATTATTTAGTTCAATATTTATATGTATAATGTATAGCATATAAACTAATTTATACCTCTAAACAAGATATTGGAGCAAACACTAAATTTGTCAATGACTCAGCTACTGCCATTCTAGCTCCAACTTCTGCACTAAATAATCCTTTAATAGGTTGCTCACCAATTGAAGTTGCTATCCCAACCTTTAAGTATCAAGTTACATTAAAAATAGAAATATAATAAATGTATTTTATTTTATTACTGTATCAAATAATGAAACAACAGTAACAGCAACATCACTAAGTGGAGTGTGTAATGGACCAACACATTGTTGTTGAGCTATTTGACCAGTTACAGAACGATCAACTTTATTTGTTAAATATCTTTTACTAGCTACAGATGGAAGTCTTAACACTCTGTCCAATGCTTCAATAACAGTCAAGTTAGGTAATATAATGGGTACATTTGTTTTTGGTTGCCACGATTGTTCAAAAACTTTACGAGGTACTTTACTCAATATTAAGTCCAAATTTAAGTTAACAGGATATTTACCATTAACAGAAATAGGATTATCATCTTCAGTTAAAATAATCTAAAATAATGAAAGAATAACTTAATTTACAAAATAAAATAAATATATATTACATTCAAAAATGTACTGAAATGTAATTAAGTAAATAAATTTCAAAAAGTTTACTTTTCCATTGTTAGTAACAACACCAACTGGTAAAACTGGACATCGTTCTCTTAAAGAAATTTTATTTAAAAAGTTTAAATCTTTTTCATAACAAAGAATAGCATTATTTTCTTGATATTCAGCACCCCATAGCTCTAAAGCATTAATTGTAGGATCACCAAGTTCAAATTTATTTGCATAAATTATAGCACCAGCTGGTTCAACTATTTCTTTTAAAACATTTCCTTAAAACATAAGAATTATAAATACAAATAAAATTAACAATACATCGCTTTAAAATCTACCATTTCCACCAGCTCCTTGATCATGAATGCTTAATATAGGATTATATCCAGGATTTTCTATACAAGCCCTAACAACTCTATTCATTTTTTGTTCCATTTCTGGATCACCTCTTTGAACGGCATCAAATTCTAAACTAGTTTTATTTACTCCTTGAACTTCAAACGAACTTGCTGAACTTCCACCTAAACCAATTCTAAAAACTGGTCCTCCAATTTTCACAATTTGTAAGCCTTCATGTGGTAGAAGTTTATTAGTATGTTCTGCTAACATTGTACCCAGTCCTCCAGTAAACATAATAGGTTTGATCCATTCACGTCGTTCATTATTTACCATCATACCAAATGAACGAACAAATCCATTAATAACAGGTTCGCCAAATTTGTTTCCATAATCAGAAGCACCGTTAGAAGCTTCAATTAGAATTTGAAGTGGGCTAGCAAAATTAGTTGGATAAATAAATGATTTGTCTTCCCATGGTAAATCATATCCTTAAACATATTTTATTTTTATATTTTATAATTTACCCTTAGGTTGTATAATTTTAATATAGTCTAATAATAAATTAATGTCATAATTTACCAGGTATGAATAAATTGCCTACACAATAACCTGCAGTAGCAGCAATACAAGATCCACCTCGTCCTACAGCCTGTACATCTCTAATTCTCCCTCCTGTACCAGTTGATGCCCCACTATTAAAGATATATTGTATATTATACCTTTTTCTAAATAACTTTTTAATTAAATAAATACCTAAATGGTTCAACCCCAGTTGGGAAGTTATGAGTTTCAGCAGTAAATACTAAATTTAAATTTGATAATTTAGAAATATAAGAACTCGGTCCAGTTGGTATTTTTGGTATTATTTGTATAACCTTAAATCCATTAATTGCACTAAGAAAAAATAAGAAATCAATCAATCCAATACACATTTAACTATTAATATTAAAATAAACAAACCTGCTATTATCGTTAAATTTTATAACATTATTGGGATTTGAAAAATTTTGTGTCTCAATAATCATATCCAACAATGAATTATTCATTGATTCTCCATTTATAATTAACTCTCCCTACAATAAAATTCTATGAATATACTAAAAAAACAATAGACAAAACATTTAAAATACCTTGAAAAACCAATGACGACTATGTTCAGAGTTTGACTGAGCTAAATCAAAACATTCTACAGTAGTTGGATTTCGATTGGATTTTAAAAACATTTTAGTATAGTTTTCAATATCATACTCATCAAATGCCAAACCTATGATTTCATTATAAATTAATGAATATATCCTTTAAAAAATGTTATAAAATATAAAAATATTAGTAATATATTAACCAAGTTTTGAATTGACTTCAATCATGGCTTCAATGCCTCTGCCTAATATATCAACGTCATACCAATTCTCTTTAATGTCTTGAGTTTTAAATGTTTGCAAAGGAGAAGTATATACTGTTTCTGTCATTTTATCATATAAAACCTCGGTTAACTATAAAATTAACATTTAAATTTATCAAAATATAAATACATGTATTAAAAAATGTTAAATAATATAAACCTGATCAATCAATTCATCTGTTAATTTATGATTATTTGTGAAAACAATTAAATAACGGGTAGATTTTTCAAGACGATTGATGAAATTTAAATCGATTGATTTACAAATTGACAAAACGTTACTTGAAAAAGGTGTTGAAAAATTCAGTCTAAAAACATATTGCTATAAACAATTACGAAACATTTACTCAATTATTATATTAAATTTACCTAGGGCCTATTTCAATCAAAATGCTATTGTCCTTTTTATCCAAAAAATTACTTCGAGACAGTCCTGTACAATCTAATGGATCTCTTAACAACCAATCTAACTTCTTCAACTCTTCTTCAGTCAAATTTTTATGTTCATTAATGTCAATATAAAAACATTGTTCAATTTGAATATCACGTATTATATTGTTTGATATTGATTTGAGAATTGATACTTTGTTAGACTCCTGAATAGATAAATGATACACCTTTCGAAAATACTGTATAATAGTCATGCTGAAATTATAATATATATTAAATTATATACGGTTTACTTCCAAGAACAATAGTTTAATAGTTTAATTGAAATAAATTATGATTTATGAACTAATGTAGGTAGATAGAAAAAATTAGTAATTTACCTGTTGATTTTTACAGATACTTATTTACAGAAAAAAATCTCTCAAACTGCTCTTTAAATATAATGTTATACAAACATAGTATTTTTATACAATATTGCCAGTAAATTGCAGATTATATTAAAAATAAGGATTAAAAAGTGAAGAGAGAAGCAATATTTAGACAGATATGCCTTAATCCCACATAAATAGCAAAATAAAAAACACTAAACCAAATCGTAAATAACTTAATCAAATACTAAATCGAGCTCGCCGGGAACGATAAATAATAAAGTGGCGGGAAAAATTAAACGTTAGTGCACCAGTGTAGAAAACAACATTAAAAACGAATTCAACATGGTTGACCAAACTGAAAAAAAATTATCACCTGGTCAATTTTGGTCAAATTAAGAACAATGCAAAACACCCGTAAACCAATAGCACCGTTAAATAGCGTCAAACTCAAACCTCTAGGAATGAAACACTATCTAAATCACCGTGTACCGTATTCAATATAGTATTTGTTTTACATTGACGTGTTATCTATGATGTTTCGTCGAACATAATCCTTACAGAAATGTAATCGCAAATTGAACCAAACCATTTTTAATCTATAGTTCAACGGTCGACTTTAGTCAATTTGCTTTATTCGCCTGTTAATTCTCTCCTGAATAATAATCGAACACGCACGCAAATTTAATTTAAATACGTAATTGGCGTTTATACTTAATTGAGAACATGGAATAAATTATTTTTCCAAATATATTTTCAATTTAAAAATTGTGTAATTCACAAAATTATGTTAAAAATTATATTCTAGGGTCATGTATACACGTCACTTAATAAGACAAAATACTGTATATAAAATTGAATAATTACGACAGTTAATAATCGGTAATAGCTCTAAATATGATAACATTAATTACTATAATATTAAAATTGTATTAGTTATAAAATTACGAAGTATTTATGTTCACGAACATTTTGATAAATCCAAATAATTGAGGTAATAGTTCTACATAAAAAAAGTATTAAAATTGACCAACAATTTCATGATATTTATCGATTATTTTCAATGATATGATATTGAGGTTTGAAAAATAGTTTTGCTCTATGCTCTGCGTACAATTATATACAAGTAACGTATTTATAAGATTTTGTCAGAGGAAATGCGGTGAATATAGATTAGTTATACATCTAGTGAACTATATTAGTAATAAGTAACTACTGTGTAGATACCTATATGTACGTATAAATTTCCATATTATCGAAAATTTAAATTGTTTCACGGTTAATAACAACGATCGTGACTCGTTATTAGACTTTAATTTATCGTTCGATTGATAAATTAATAATTATAAATATATATATGTATAAGAGTGCATTGTTTTATAGGTAAAGATAAAAAGTGAAAACACATATATACAATATGTAAATTAACAAGTATATATTTTGTCAAACAAATTCACATGAACTTTGAATATTTTCTATTATGATCATTTACAAAAAAACTGATATCTATAATATACGAAATCGATAATTAGGTATTGCTATAGTAACTATGTAGACCTACTATATATTTCCTTGGATGTAACGTACAGAAGGCGAAAATTTAAGAAATAACATTTCGTAACCATTACTATTTTTTTTTTACTAGATAATATCAATTACATATCGTTAATAAATTTCAGAATTTTATCAACATGAATGTATTATTTTAGATTTAACTGATACTATACATTTCTAAATTTACAAAATTACAAATATATATTATTACTATTTAATTATACTAAAACCTCTAAAGATTATACAACAGAATAAATACTATTAATAGTTCGTCATATTTCATGTTTTAAATTATAAATAAATGTATTTACCACGCATTAATGAATATTTAAAATAAAACCTGAAGTCGCCATTTTATCTCAATTTAATTAAATACCTGATTAAATCGAGTCAGTTCATTTTGTGAAATTTTCAGCTTGCCCATAATTAATGAATAATGTATGGGCATCAAGTTTTGTTTTAAACTTGGTAAAAATGCAACTGAAACGTACACATTAATTAAAACTGATTTTGAGGATGATTCATTTAATCGTTCCGTGACTTTCGGGTGATTTAAACGTTTCAAGGATAATCGGCAGTCAACTAAAGATGATCCACTTTCTGGAAAACCGTCGACATCCAGAAACGATGATGTTGTATCAACAATTTGTGAAATTAACGCCCATTAATAGTTTGTGAGTTAGCAAATGAGGTAGGAATCTCAATTGGGTTTTGTCATAAAATGTTAACAGAAAATTTATAAATGAGAAGGGTTACTGCACTTTTACTGTTAAATAATTCGGACAAAAAATGGCAAAGAATGTAGTTTCTTCACCAGGTCAATGCGCCAGTACATTCAGTGCTGTAGCTTCGTTAATTTTCGACTGATAAAAAATACGTTGTTTCACGCCCTTTTATTCTCCTAATCAGACTCGGTGTGATTTTTTTCTTTTTGCTGAGATTAAAATCTGAGCTTAGATTTAAGGCAAATTAAATTTAAGACTAACAGATATGTTTGTCATTTATATATTAAAATAGTATGTAATTACAAGATTGTCACAAATATAGCGAATTAAATTCTTATTATTCTATTGTTACATATATAACATAATAATTTTTATCAATTTTAGTATTATTGCCTTTAGGAATTTATGCAGCACTTAGTAATTAACGTCAATATCTAACCAAATATTTTTTATTGTTATTGACTGATATTTATTTTTTCCTGTAGCATTAATTTATGATTAGGTATAAGAACATCGGTTATAATCATGTAGACATTGAGTAACATTAAATACAAATGTTAGCTTGGTCAAAATGCATCTGCTCTCATTTGGATTTTGAATTGTAGTAGATAGATGGATGTTACCATTATTTTTTTCGAAAATTTGATTTAAAATGTATAATAAAATACAAAATATTACAAACGAAACAAATTAAATTTTAAATTATTATGTAAAAATTGGTTTACAATTCATAAATATAAACAATGATTCGAACTACAATTCGGATTATTGAAATTAAACGGTTAGGATGCTGGCTGATGTTTAATTCAACATTCAGTAAATTTTATCACCTAAATTTCTATGTAATCAAACATAGTAACATTTTGTACTTTCTAATTTCCTCGTATATTTTAACTTTTATATTTAATTTTATCCACCTGCCTTAATACATTTAAATAGTTACATTTTAAATAAAAAAGAAAAGAATATACATTTTTATATAATAGCTAATAAAATAGATACTTAAATCTATAAGTCAGTAGGTTTGCTGGAAATGACTGACACCTTAAACAATTTATGTTATTTTGTTTTTTTTATATTTAATTTTGTTTTAATTACTTATTATACAATTGTACAGAATGTAATTCATTGTTTTTAATAAAGGTATAATTGAACTCCTAACAGTTATAGTATAAAGAATCATTTTTATTTAAACCCATTTCTTTATCGACAATTATAGACCAGCCCAATGAATTTTATTGCATTTGTACATTACATGTCTATAAACTAGTTGAAGCACATACATTTAAATGGTCCACTTAAACTTCTTAGCAATAAGTCACAAAATGTTGGTGTTAATGCTTTGAGCATCAGTGCAGAGTGAATTCCGTGCTGTGATTATTACTAATTTAAGATGTGTAATTCCTATCCTAGAGAAATTTCTCCATCTTATATATTTTATAACAATTTAAATATAAATATAAATTATTTGTTAATTGATTAATTCTATTTAAAATATCTAACTAAGTTTAATACAATTTTCTTATAATAAGTGTATTTGATAGTTATTTGGTTAATTAATGTTTAAAAAATTGTATATAAATTTATTAATGTTTTGCAAATTGAAATGTACTGTTACATGAAAACATACACAGACAATAAAAAAATAAAATGGTGGTGTAAACACTGTAGCGCAATTGCCTACAGGATATTCAAAGGTGCAACAGTATGGAGGTTGACACAATATTTAGTATACATTGTAAATGATTACTTAATCTTAAATCAAATTGAAATGTTCAATTTTGAAAAATATTAAAATTTAAGATATTTTACTTAAATTATGTTATTATATTAATAATAAAATAGTTATTTTTTATTATACATATACAAATAATACTGACTACATTTTAATTGTGCGTATAAATCTTATATATATATATATGTACTAGCAGCTTTTACGATTACTATTTTATACATCAATGTAAACAAAAATGATATGGAAAACTTGTTTTATGAAAAAATTACATAAGTATAGAGTTATTTAGATCATAATGCCACTCTACTATATTATATAATGCATAAATACAAATGTTGGTAAAATTCTACTATAATATACATATCAATAATATTGTAACATTAGTTTAAACAATTTTTATATATCTAATTTTAAATATAAAGTAATGAAAATACTATTGCTACATTTAAATTCAAATTTCAATATAACAATAAAAATCCACCTTCATACCCATAGATAAGTATTACATAATCAGTATATAATTTAGTATAGTAGATACATATTATGATAAAAAAAAGAGTAAATATAATTTGTAAGATTAGATAAGTACTAATCTTCATCAAAGCTCAATGATCTATTTTTATTGTTTCTTTTATGATTTCTAATTTTTTTTAAATATAATTAAGTAAATACCAACACAACTTGAGAAGTATTATTTATATATTTACACATATATTGTATGTGTGTGTGTGTGTGTGTGTGTGTGTATATTTATATTTGCAATATTAATATTAAGTAAATAAAAATGATAATTATTAACACAATTTTAATATAAAACTATAAATTTATTTTAGATAAAATTTCGTTGAGATTATTATGACTAGCATATTATGCCAAATATTTTAAATAAAAGATTCTTGTTCATCTTAAGTAGTAATGATTGATGTACAAATATGATCTTGTTTAATCACAGTAATAATTTTTTCAGTAGTTACACTACATGTGCATTTGCAAAAATCTTAAAACTAATTTCTTAAACAATGTATTCATAACTTAAAACAGATCAAACTCTTAATATAAAACTAGGTTATGACTAGTTTTGCCAAACATTACCAAGGTACAATCAGAGATCTTGGCTTTCACGAAAAAAAATGGCATTCGTAGGATTAAATAGAATATAATACATATTAATAAAAATTGTTTAAAGATGAAAAAATTACTAAAAAAAGTTAAAAATATAATCATAATACATATAACTTAATATTTTTTAATTAAGTATGTTCCAAACAATAATCTGAATTGCATAACAATAAATAAGTAACTTCATAAGTATAATTTTTTACTTATTTCAAAAAATAGTTTGGACTTTTTGAGATTCGGGAACTTATAATAACCAAGAATTCAATATTTGAATTTGTAATGAGTTATATGGTTGTCACAAACATATTAGCTATTATCCAGCTGCTTTATTTTTTAATAGCAAGATAGTCTCTTCCTCCCATATATAAAATCCAAATTAAATGAACACATAACCAATATTCTACATTACACAACTGTAAGTGGTTTGATTTCTTTATGTACAACGTAAAATTTGTACTTGTTACCAAAAAGACCCCATATAACTGCAACATTTTCAATTATTACATTAAAAGGTATAGTACAAAGTGCTCCTATAATGCATAAGGTAAATTTTACAACGCCAAAACGATATAATGAAAACGATTTTACTACACCAAATATATACATATAAATATTAACGCCAGCTATAAATGCACAAACAAAATCCATAATTGATGGACATGGAATTGGAAAGTATCTAGCTAAAATTAAATTTGATGTAGATAGAGGCAGTGTCACCCATGAATAACATGATAAAGCTAACCAAATTTTTGTTTTTGTTGGTATAGCTTTTGAATGGACAACTAATAGAATACCTTGAAGCCAACGTTTTCTTTGTTGTATGAAGTCCCACAAAGAAAATGGTGATTTTTCCCACATTTCTCCTTCCACAAAATTAAACGTATAGCCTTCTCTAGCAGCTCGCATAGCAAAGAAACAATCTTCAGCTATTGATCCATCCAAACCATTATCAAATGAAATATGTCGTTCTGCGCCTAACTGTAATTTAAACAAAATTAATTTAATTTCAGAAATGTCGTGTATATTATTTATGTCTTAACTTAAACAATGTGTAAAGCTGTAACAAAAATAGATAGTACCCTTGGAAAATAATTAATTTTTATTAAAAATAAAGATTTATGACGTATTTTATTTTGTAAATTATCAATACTGAATTAAGATGGACCCTTATATAAATTGCTCCTTTGATAAATGCTCTTTTGCCAGTACCTAGGTACAATCCTACTAATGTGATATTAATTATGGAAGTAAAAACTATAAATACTATGGGTTATCTTTTAGTATATCTGTGTTCTCAATAAAATAAATAAATTTAAATTATAGATAAAGTTTTTTTTTAAATATTTCAATGTTAAATAGACTTATATAAACTTAAATAAACTTATAAATTTCTGTAAATATTACAGATAAATAATTAAATATAATTAATATTAGTTATCATAAAAATAATTTATAAATCAGATATGGCTATTTTCTTTTAATCGATAATAATAATAAACTATTATGCTTACTTGAGTAACTACATATGAACCTTTCCAACTAAGAAGTGGTTTATGGAACATCGTAAGTTGAATGCGAAGTTTACCCATATCATCAGCTACTCTAAAACTATCTGCTAAAGTTGTAAACCAATTTACAACTTCTTCATT
This sequence comes from Geopemphigus sp. TES_GeoC_2020, assembly GCA_025469175.1. NCBI lineage: Eukaryota > Metazoa > Arthropoda > Insecta > Hemiptera > Aphididae > Geopemphigus > Geopemphigus sp. TES_GeoC_2020. Next base: position 2,402 of record JAIPRN010000350.1, on the reverse strand, counting down.
CGCGTATGTAATAAGACCTTGACCAAATTGATGTTTACCATCCAATACAAAATTTAATACACCTCTGATTGAATTTTCAGTTAATAATGTTTCTTCATCCAAATGTACAACCCAATCACAATCAGCCAAAATATTTACATTATCCTCCAAACAAAATTGAAGTGCTCTAGATTTAAAAAGAGCGCCAGTTTTTGTTTTATATGATTTTGGAACAATAACTTCTCTAATTCGCCTATGTATAGGAAGTCCAACAACTTTATCAGTCACTACTTCAATAATGAAATTTTCTAATCCTACAAATAAATTTAAAAAATGTTAGCATTGCAAATCAAATAAGCAATTACTATATAATTTTTACCAGTTTCCAAACACCGAGCCATATTACGGGCAACATTTGCTTGGACTAATTGAGGATAATCTCCTCTTGTGACTATACGTATACATATAAATGGAGCTAATAAAGGTGATCCTTTTAGTATAACTTTATCTTGAAAAGCGTTATAGAGTGTAAGACCACAGAAATTTAATAGTACTTGTGGTAATGGTAAAAATGTTAAACACCGTAGTAGATATAACATGAAGCACCAAATAAAGCCATAGCGTTCCCATGGATTAAAATTAAATGTATTTTGTACATCTGCTGACAGTTTAACACCTCCTGACCAGATTTCGAATACTGATATAACAATCACCAATAAGGCACAATGAAGTAAATGTTTGGTCCAACTGTTTAACATAGCTGAAAACAACATAACTAATAAGTATGTGATAATATATTACACAATATCATGAACAATGTATTATAATAAAATAAAGGTAGCCTTGAATATTTTTTAAGGGATTAGTTTATAATGACTTATTTAACTTACCTATATGAATCTATGAAACAATATCTCGAAAATTATGTAATTTAATATACCCCGAAGTTTGTTAGTAATTAAATAAAATGTAACTGGAATTTGAATAGTTTCCAGATCAAGATTTGTTGATCACAGCACAACTGACAATTTTAATATAAACATAATGAGCCACACATCGATTTAATTAATATAAAAAGACACTTATATTAAACACACGAACGAACTTTAAACACATCAATAATACGTCTATGACTAATATAATATATTATAACAAAATTACTCACTATTGTAAAAAAAGTTAATTATAATTATATTTATTTATTATTAGTATCATTATTCCTACTAAAAAATTTAGAAGAAAATTTTAATTTGATTATTTGGTAGATTCCGCCCATAGACTATTACCAACATTACGGTATGCCATTTTCCAACTACTATATTCAATACATAATTTTATATAAATATGTATCAGTTTCAGAGTATTCTGATTTGAGTTGTTGTGGTATGCGCTTGACCTTATCAAACATTCCAAATAATAATTTTTTTTATCTAAATTAATTAATTTATAATATAATATAATTGTATATTTTTCACTAAGGTACACTTCTTTCGTACTTAGTAAATAATACCATATTATAATATTCGTTATTGTTTTCCTTATTAATTATGTCAAAGACGTCATGAACATGTCGTGCGTATATTGGTAATCGTATACCGCCGAGAACATATTTATAAAAAAAATATAACCCCAAAAATATAATTTAAATAAATTTACCTGAAATGTAATCATGTTCTACACAGAATTGATAATATAAAAACCAAATTATAATATATTGTGTTAAAATTGACATTTTAATATTATTTATACCATATATTCATAATTTCATATATTTATTTAAATAAAATTTTGTACAATTACTTAGAATACCTAAGTAAAAGTATCTCCAAATATGGCTACACATTATTATAGTAAGTATTTTGTAATTATTGTAAATTATTAATAAATATGGTTATTTTTCAAAAAAAATAATTGTTTATAGTTGCACATTTCATATTGTGTATATATTTTTATTTCTTAAAAGCTAAATATATAATCTATTTTCAATAATAATCTGAATAGTATTAGTTTTATTTTAATAAATTTTTTCACAAAGTAATTTGTAAATTAATGTAAACAATTTAACATTCTAATTTATATTGATGTATAACATATTATTACACCAGGTTATATTTTATTTTATTGTTTTCGTATTAACAATTTTTTCTAGAACAAATATTTGGTAAAAATATTTCAAATCACCTAAAAAGTAGAATTTTGACGAATTTTTCAACATTACCCAAAGTGCAATTTGAAAATTTACAATCTGATGATGGTAAGTTTTTAATTTTGATAAAGTACTTTAAATTAAAATTATTTTTGGGCATATTATGAGGAGAGAAGATTCAGAAGCAGTAAGAGCAGTTATGAAATTGAGTGTGGAAGGAAGAAGAGGAAGAGGAAGACCAAAGAAGAAGTGGCTAAACACGATTGAGGAGGATATG